>CADDIJ020002086.1:0-131787 GCA_902809745.2 Tetradesmus lagerheimii | reverse complement strand
CGACACCAGGTCCTGCAACAGTACGGCAGAGAACGACAGCGGTGTGCGGCATTGCTACCATGTACCTTGGCAATGCGCTCAAGCAGCGGGCCGTCACCCACAGCCGACACCAGGTCCTGCAACAGTACGGCAGAGAACGACAGCGGTGTGCGGCATTGCTACCATGTACCTTGGCAATGCGCTCAAGCAGCGGGCCGTCACCCACAGCCGACACCAGGTCCTGCAACAGTACGGCAGAGAACGACAGCGGTGTGCGGCATTGCTACCATGTACCTTGGCAATGCGCTCAAGCAGCGGGCCGTCACCCACAGCCGACACCAGGTCCTGCAACAGTACGGCAGAGAACGACAGCGGTGTGCGGCATTGCTACCATGTACCTTGGCAATGCGCTCAAGCAGCGGGCCGTCACCCACAGCCGACACCAAATCCTGCAGAGACAGGCAATACCAGTGCGGCAAGAGCGCGGTATGAGAGCGGTGTGCGGGTTGCGAACATGTAACTGCGCAGCACCTTGGCGATGCGCTCAAGCAGCGGGCCGTCACCAACAGCTGACACCAGGTCCTGCAGAGATAATGTTCAGCAGCACGGCAAGAGTGCAGCAAGAATGAGGGCTGTGTGCGGGTTGCAAACATGCACCTGCAGCCATTCCATCGCCAACTGCTGACACCAAGCCCTGCAGGACACATACGCAGCCCTGCAGGACACATACATCAGAAACATCGGTCCCTTAGCTATCGGTCCCTTAGATATGTGCCTAAGCCTAAGCCTAAGCCAGCATGTCTGTAGAAGCACAAGTAGCAGCTGCAGTAGCAGAGAACTGTATCTACACAACCCCACTGCAGCATCACTGACGTACCGTTACTGATCATCAAACTCAATCATCACATTGGGCAGCCGCGCACTTGCACTTGCTGAAACTACACCATCCTACTGCAGCATTGCTGCTACACAGTCCTCGGCCAGCAAACTCGACAGCCACGCACCTGCACTCGTGGGCAGTCCGCCTTTGATCGCCGCAGCGAGGTGGGCACGTCACCAGCTCCCTCCCCAAACTCAAACACAAACGCAGTAGCAGAGGGACTCCATGTACACCATCCCACTGCAGCATCACTACTGCTATATATCACTGCTGATTCTCACGCAGAACCACAATACACCTGCACTTGTGGGCAGTCTACTTTTGACCGCCGCAGCGTGGTGGGCACGTCGCCGGCTCCCTCCCCAAACTCAAAATCAAACGCGGTGCGCCTTGCCTGAATATATGCCTAAGCCAGCATGTTGGTAGATACATAGTTGTAGCCGCAATAGCAGAGGAACTCAACCTACACATTCCTACTGCAGCATTGCTGCTACGCAATTCCTGACCATCAGGCTCAACAGCCACGCACCTGCACTTGCGGGCAGTCCGCCTTTGACCGCCGCAGCGTGGTGGGCACGTCACCAGCTCCCTCCCCAAACTCAAACACAAACGCGGTGCGCCGCGGCTGGAACATCTCCCGGATCAACGCCCGGTTCACCAGCGGAGGCTTGAACAGCGCATCATACACTGACCGGCCCTGCGGCGTTTCGAACTGCACTTGCTGCTGCTGCTGCTGCTCCTTGGCTACGCCGCGCGGCAGCATGCCTGCGCCTTTGGCTGCGGCTGCTGCTGCGTCTGCCGCCTTTGCTGTGTCTGACTCCAGCTTCTGGCGCTCCTGTAAGCAGCAGCAAACATAATCGCACAGCAGTTGATATGTCGCTGACGTGTGATGTTGAACAAAGCTGCCAGGAGCACAGAGCAATGTCTGTGGTTGCTTCTTGTCTGCCTTGCTGTTGCTGCTGCTGACTTGGGCAACTGCTATGTCCTGCGTCAGTTGCTGACATGCTGCGCAATCCGGGGAAAGCAGCTGTTACTGCCAGCGGCTGCTGCGCTTGCGCTGCTGCTGCTGCTGCTGCTGTGTCTGCACACCTGACACCACACTTCGAGCCAAAGTGCACCCAACTGATGCAGCAGCGCACAAATCAGGCCCTGCGCCTAGTGCTGCTGCTGTGTTGCGAACAAGCCTCAAGCCACCCGCACACCTGATGCAGCAGTGCATGATTGAAGCCTGTCTGTACAGTGAAGCGCACATTCCTACTGCTGCTGCTGCTGCCTCTGCTGCTGCTGCTGCTGTATGTTACGCCACACACCAAGCAACGCACCTGGTGCAGCAGCGCATAGTCGAGGCCCTTCACCAAGTGCGTGTGCGCATGCTACTGCTGCTGCTGCTGCTGCTGCTGCTGCTGCTTTGTATCTACTAGCTAACCAGCGCACCCACCTGGTGCAGCAGCGCATAGTGGAGGCCCTTCACCAAGTGCGTGTGCACATGCTACTGCTGCTGCTGCTGCTGCTGCTTTGTACCTACTAGACAGCCAGCGCACCCACCTGGTGCAGCAGCGCATAGTCGAGGCCCTTCACCAAGTGCGTGTGCGCAATGTCGCCTCCCAGGAACTTGGACTGCTCAATGCTGAGGTGCTGCAGCGTGCCAGGGCCCAGCCCGCGTGAGGCCAGCTCCTGCTCGGCATCCGCAAAGTCAACGTTGACGCCCTCACGGCGCTCCTTGGCGCGATCCCTGCAGCAGCAGCAGCAGCAGCAGCAGCAGCAGCAGCAGCAGCAGCAGCAGCAGTGGCAGCGGCAGTCAGGGGAGCGTGGGCGGGATCATGCAAGTGCATTGAAAAGTGACCATGCCCCTATGCGTGAAGGTTATGGGCTGGTGTAGTGCTGGTTTGTGTTGAGCAGTTGTGGTGACCGCACGTGGACGACAAGGGCGACAAATGCTGCTGCTGGTGCTGGTGATGCAACTGGCTCAGGTGCAGTTGCTAATGCTGCTAGAGCACACGTCTGCAAGCATTTCTGTTCAACGGCAAGCTTAGATCCTGTTACTGAAGGATAACAAGACAGCAAGGCACGCAATGTTCAGCAGCATGCACATCATCCTGCATGTGCAGCGCACCTGTACTGTGACCCCTCATCCTTCTCCTTTTCATCTTCCTGCTTGCCTGGCCGTGGCTTCGGCGCAGGCTTCTTAAACTTCTGCTTCTTCTCGCTATCTGCATCGCTATAATCCTTCTTTTTGTGCCTGTGTGTCTTCTGCTGCTGCAGGTGGGCTGGCCTGGGTGTCGCTAGCAAGGCTTTGAAGTCCTCATTCCGCAGCGGCGTTTGACTCGTCCAAGCATCACCCATGGTGGCTTACACGTCTGAGCAAGAGCTGTGTCGGGGTTGCATGAGCGATTGCAAGAGCAGGTGGCACCTTGGGGGAAATGTGAGGTTTATGATCGACAGACTTGTTCAGTGTTTTACATGTGTATCCTAAGGCAATATGGGTCACGGACGGAGCACGAGGGTAGGGGGCAAGCTCTGTTAGCCGGTTGTCATCTGTGTCTTTGTGTGTTTCATGTGCACACAGACACCCAACAGCCCTGATCTTTCAATCTCAGATGCCAGGATGACTCAGTGCTTGCTTTACAATTATAGGGAGGCAGAGCACGCTGATGCCACCATTAGCTGTACAACCTGACGGCAGCTGCTGCTGCTGCTGCTGCCGTACCTGTTGACACCACCCTCTCAGATAATCAGTTGCGCATGCAGCTTATGTGTGATAAACCATAGTCATGAGCCTTATACCAAGGAGCAGCAGCAGTGCTGCGTCTGCATGTGCAGCCAGCCACTGCTGCAATGCACTGGCGCAGCTGTGCTCAGCTCTGGGCCTGGACAATCCCTGGCTGTGCCCTAGCAGCAAAGGTGAGGTGCTGCTGATGAAAAACATGCTGTTAGTGCTATGCATGTGGCAGAAGTAGTGATACATGTGTATGCTGCGGCTTAACGGCAGCGCACCAATCCCCATTTGGTGTGGCAACCTGCAGGAGACGCGTCGACCAGGCCTGGTGGGGTGCGGCAAAACCACACCATCACCATCACCAGCAGCAGCAGCAGCAGCAGCGTGAGCCTGCAGTGTAGCTGCAGCAGCGGCGTCATCAAGCAGCAGCAGCAACAACAAGCCGCACAGCTCAGCAGAACAGGGCCGCCATCACTGGCCAGTCTGCAGCCAACCAGGTTGAGTTCTATAGAAGGCGCGAGCAGCAATACACACAGAAGTAGATACAGCACTGTCACGTCTGGTGCTGCTAGCCCTGCCGAAGCTGCCACCAATGCCGGAACAGACATGGCAGCAGCCGCCGCAGCCATTGCTGCTGCTAGGGTTTCAGCAGCAACTCATGCCAGCAGCAAGGTTCGACACGCAGCAGCTGCTGCAGGTGCAGCAGAACACAGTAGCAGGCATGTAGGTAGTAGTGCAGGTAGCAGCAGCATACACAACATCGATGGCAGCAGCAGCAGCGACTCATGTAGCGCCAGTGCAATGCTGACGGAAGAGGTAGATGTGCAGCAGTACCCGCTGCCCAGCTATCCGATTGACGATGAAGAGCAGGACTCGTTTGACAAGGCGCAAGAGGTCATCGCAAGGTGGGTGCGCAAGACTCTTTTGTCAGACAAATCTCTGCATGATGATGACTTGCAGCAGCAGCAGCAGTGCCGGCAGTGGTACAGAGATTCCCTCTGTAGTACTTGGTATGTGTTATATAGGCTGTGCATTGCAGCATGCAACAGAAAGGGTCGTGGTGCATGGCTCTGCTCATCCTGCTGTGCTGTCGCCCGCAACCGTTGCAGGGTAGTAACGGTTAACACATTGCTCACCTGTGCCAAGTGCCTGTGCATCTGCTGCTCATGTTGTCAGGCTACAATCTCGTGGCTACAAGGCGCTCATTGTTGGCGGCTGGGTGCGAGACAAGTACCTGGGGCGGCGCGCGTCAGACATCGACATCGCCACCAACGCCACCACCTGGGAGGTGCGGCGCTGCCAAAGGAGAGGGGCGCAACTGCAGAGCTGCAGCAGCCTGTGTGCCTCGTTTTCGTCTTGCTGTTGGACAGCAAATTTATCCAAAGACTCTGCTTTGGATGTCCTGATAGCTTCAAAAGTGGCGGCTGCTATTAGCATACAGTATGCATGTCATGTATGGTGCCCGCTGCGTGGAGTCGGGAGCCGTGAGTCCAACCCTGGATGCTCATGTACCATCTTGTTGTCGCAGCTGTTGGCGCTAATAGAAGCAGACAGCGGCTTTGCTGCACTGCGTACGACTTGTAGCCGACCGCCCGTCATCAAGGTGTCGCTCATATCTATAATGACATGTGATTTAACTCTTCTGCCGCATCGCAGTTGAAGAGCCTCTTCCGTCACATGGTGGTCCTGCCGCGCAGCACGGTCAGCACTAACATCCAATGACATATGTTTCTGCCGCATTGCAGTTGAAGAGTATGTTCCGCCACATGGTGATCCTGCCGTGCAGCACGGTCAGCACTAACACTCAATGACATATGTTTCTGCCGCATCGCAGTTGAAGAGTATGTTCCGCCACATGGTGGTCCTGCCGCGCAGCACGGTCAGCACTAACATTCAATGACATATGTTTCTGCCGCATTGCAGTTGAAGAGTATGTTCCGCCACATGGTGATCCTGCCGCGCAGCACGGTCAGCACTAATATTCAATGACATATGTTTCTGCCGCATTGCAGTTGAAGAGTATGTTCCGCCACATGGTGATCCTGCTACGCAGCACGGTCAGCACCAACATTCAACGACATATGTTTCTGCCGCATTGCAGTTGAAGAGTATGTTCCGCGACATGGTGATCCTGCTACGCAGCACGGTCAGCACCAACATTCAATGACATATGTTTCTGCCGCATTGCAGTTGAAGAGTATGTTCCGCGACATGGTGATCCTACCGCGCAGCACTGTCAAGCTGAGCCACGCGGGGGAGGTGCTGGAGGTGACATGCTTCCGCGGCATCAGCAGGGCAGCCAGCCTCTTCAGCGTGGCCAGTGACGCAGGTGAGGGTTTAGCAGTTGTACCTCAATATGGGTAACATGATGATGATGAGCAGTTGTACCTCAATCAATCAATCAGTTACACATGTTTCTAGCAAGAGTGGGCCACCATGAGGGGGGCTCCACTCTCAAACCACTAGTGGTGGGTACCCAACAAGCCAGCCAGAAGGCTGACGAGCAGGGGCCAGATACGCCAAACCACCAACACAAAAGCACATGCATAGTTGTAGCTACAGTGTAAAAATCCCAGGCTAGGGTTTGGCAGTGGTGCGGGTGTTGTTGGGCTGCTGCGAAGGCTGCAAGGGGTTTGGCAAGCAGCGCAGCGAGCCTCTTCAGTGTGGCTAGCAACGCAGGTGACGGTTGAGACGTTGTAGCACTAGTGTTGACCCTAGGCTAGGGTTTGGCAGTGGAGTGTTACATATTGTTGAGCTGCTGCCGCCAGTGGCTGCATGTGCATGGCTCATGCAATGCACGTGTGAGGTCATGCGCATCAAAGCTCGACAGAGATACCACAGCAACTGCTCATCAGGCTAACTTGAAGCACTGCTGTGTTGTCTATCACTGTTCATCTGCAGCGCGGCGCGACTTCACCATCAATGCGCTGTACTACGACCCTGCCAGTGGACACGTGCTGGACTTTGTTGGGGGTGTGCCAGACGCACAGCAGCGCATCCTGAGGCTGACAGGTGGGCATGGTGACCGCTTCTTTGGCTCAATTGCTGCTGCTCTTACAGTTTTAGGAAGCAGCTGCAGCAGCATAAGCCAGGCATGTGCTTGCTTTGCATGTGCTGGACTTTGTGGCGGAAGTGGCAGACGGATAGCAGCGACTCCTGAGGCTGACAGGTGAGCATGGTGGCGAGGCAGCAGCAGCAGCAGGCCAGCTCAGGCACCTGTTGATTCGTGTGTGTTGGGCCTGGCGGTGTGGCAGACGCACAGCAGCGCATCCTGAGGCTGACAGGTGGGCACAGTAACGTTTGTCCCGCTAGAGTGCTGCTGTGCTCACAACATCAGGAACAGCAGCTGCAGCAGCAGCAGCCGGGCGTATGCTTGCCGGGAGTGAAGCATGCATAGCAGCGCATCCTGAAGTTGACGGCGACTAGGCAGCAGCAGCAGCATCCATTGCCAGTTTGGTTTACCTGATGAGTGCTGGACTTTGTTGCCAGCGTGGCGGACCACAGCAGCGTATCCTGAGGCTGACAGGTGGGCGCATAGTTGCATCTAGGGGTTGGGTGTCTCGGCGGGCTTGCCTGCTAGAGTGCTGCTGGTTTTACATAGCAGGACAACCCCTGGCATGGCACGTTGCTGCATCTTGCCACACACTGCATAGCCATATCAGCTGCGAGTCTGAGTCTCGTGGCTGCTCTCTGCGGTAACCAGCAGCTTTGCTGGCTGAGCATCCGCTGCGAGTGCTGCGCTGCGCTGTCTGCATGGCTGTGCCAACCACAGCACCCTCTCAAACACAACTCGTGTGCAATTTTTCTGACCTCTTTCCTGAGTTTTGCTGGCCGCAGGTGACTCTGCGGCGCTGCTGGCTGAGGACCCGCTGCGTGTGCTGCGCTGCGTGCGGTTTGTGGCCACGCTGGGGCTGCGCCTGGCGCCACTCACCGCCCAAGCAGTGAAGGCACATGCACACCTGTGCTCAATTGATCAAGGTGAGGATAGTAAGTATACATTCTGTACTGCTGCAACCTGCTGTTGTGTGTCAATACTCAACATCGCCAGGCCTCCCTGCAAGGCCGGATGTGGCTGGAGCTGCGCACACTGCACAATACAACAAGATGCCAGCAGATCTCGTTACTTGTCACATCTTCCACCGTGCGCTGCTTGCACCTGCTGCTGTGTGCTCAGGCCTTCTTGCAAGGCGCATCTGGCTGGAGCTGCGCAAGCTGCACAGCACACAACCCTCTTAGTCACGATGACATTTCAGTCTGCTTTGCCACCACCTGCTGTTTACTGCCCATCATCAAAATCGCCAGGCCTCCCTGCACGGCGCATCTGGCTGGAGCTGCGCAAGCTTCACAGCACATATAATCTGTCTGTTAGTTATCATGTAACTCCAGCCTGCAATGCCACCACCTGCTGCTGTTTTGCTTATGACCATCATCGCCAGACCTCCCCGCAAGGCGCATCTTGCTGGACCTGCGCAAGCTTCACATCACAACATATGGCCGCCGGTGGTAGCTCGTGTCACTTTTCACATCTCCCATGGAGCACTGCTTGCACCTGCTGCTGTGTGCCCAGGCCTCCCTGCAACGCGCATCTGGCTGGAGCTACGCAAGCTGCACAGCACACATAACCTGTTAGTCTCGATGACATGTCAGTCTGCTTTGCCACCACCTGCTGTCTTTCTGCTTGTTATCATCGCCAGGCCTCCCTGCAAGGCGCATCTGGCTGGAGCTGCGCAAGCTCCACCGTGCAGAGCAGCAGCAGCCAGGCACCTGGGCTCGCTCCCTCAAGCTCTGCTACCACCTGGGCTTGCTACAGCACCTCTTCCCCTGGCTACAGCCGCAGCAGTTGGGCGTTAGCCCGTTGGCAGCAGTGCAGGTGCAGCAACAGGCTGTGAAGGTGGCTGAGCGGTTGGGGGAGGCTTGGAGGGGCAGGGGTGTGCCGCTGGTGCTGCTGGTGGCGGCAACGCTGCACCCTGCAAACGTCAACAGGCAGCAGGCGCTGCAGCAGGTGAGGCGCTGTTGGTCAGGGAAACGGGGCGCTTGCTGACCCATGTTGCTTGTGTTCAGCAATCATGCATTTCTGACTTATGAGAGTGGTGGCACGCCATGCAACAGGCAGCAGGCGCTGCCGCAGGTGGGGTGCTGTTGTTGTCATGGACATAGCGCGCTAGCTGAACCTTGCTGCCGTGGTGGAGAGGTCAGTGAACATGTGTCACTGATATCAGGTTGCATGCCAGCCACATTGCTGCTGACGGTGGAATACTCGTGAGTGTGCAGATGTGCTTACAGGTGTGCAAGCTTGCACACCTGAAAGTTGCTACTTCTGCTGCTGCCCCTGTTGATGCTGTAGACCTCATGGTACTGTACGTTACATATGATCAAACTAGTCGTACTATGCTTTCTGTGGTGTGTGCTGCTGCTTTGCTGCACTGCAGTTTGAGCAGTACTTCACAGAAGCTGCTGAGCTGGAGGCAGTACGCGCATTGCTAGACGGTGCAGCACTTGCACGCGCCACGGCCAACGCCGCCAGCAGCAGCAGCAGCCCTGCTAGTCTCCAAACACCCAGCAGCAGCAGCAGCAGTGCTGTGGATGATGAGGCTTGGGTGCGCTTCTATGCTGGGGAGCATGCCGAGCTCTGCCTTGACATCCTGGCTGCGTGGATCCCTGACACCTTTGCAGCAAGCTTCAGGCAGCTGCATGAGGTGCGCTGCTTGGTTGTGATGCCGCTGTGACGCATACCATGTGCTTGTTTCTGAATATGGGTCCTCTGGGGTGATCAAGCTGCGCTCTAGGCAGAACCCCTATAGCCCAGCTGCATGGTGCAGCTAGGAGTTACAAATTTGCCAGCAGCATCTTGCACACAGCACCACTACATGCCATCGCTTTCCTCCCTGCATCTTTGTGGCATCGTAGTAACATTTGCAATCACCCGCATCTTATCTGCCCCGCCTGTTTGGCTCCTGCAGGGCCGCATGCTGCAGCTGCAGCCGCGCATCGAACGCCACAGGCAGCTGCTGCAAGCGCAGCAGGAGCAGCAGCAGCAGCAGCATATACACAGACATACCATGACAGCGCCGTCAGCGGCTCCTGTATCGCCTGCATCTTCGCAGCAGCAGCAGCAGCAGCCGTCGGCGAGCGAGGCGTTGCAGCAGCGGCGACAAAGGCAGCGCGAGGAGCTAGCTGCGGCCATACAGGCTCTGGTTGGGGGGCAGCAGGTGAGCAATGTGTTTGCAGGCTGCTTACAATCAAACCTTGTGGGCTTTACTGGCGGTTTTACAACGCTTGGGGAAGGCAGGGTAGGTTAAGGACGCAGGGTATGGAAGTGGGAGGGGGGGGGCGGGAGCTGGGGGAAACTGCGAAGTGCGTTGGCGGCTTTGTACACTGCTGACGTAATGGCATGCACACACACTGCAGCCAGCTGAGTGCGCATCAGCATTCGAGGTGGTAAAGAAAGTCCACGTGTGGTTGCCTTGCACCGTGGTCAGTTTGAGTTTGCAGTGCTGCATGCTTTTTTTAAGTTGTGCTGTCACACTGCTGCACACCAAGTTGGTGTTGCTAAGTGTGTGGCATGTTGAGTACACTGTACTGGCAACAGGTGTCCAGTCAATGCAGGTTGCTCTCGATGTGTGTTGTGCCGCATCCAAGTGTTTTGGCCAGCTGCTTACAATCAGCCGTCTGCTTCATGCTGTATTGCTCGCAGGGACAGCAGCAGCTGAGTGAGGATGACACGGTGCAGCTGCAGGAACTAGACATTGCACAGCAGCAGCAGCAGCAGCAGAGAGGAGAGGATCGGCTGCAGCAGGAGGGTGCAGAGCAGCAGCCTGACGCCGCTGCGCATGCAGCACAGCAGCAGCTGGCACCAGCAGTAGCTGCTGACGCTGCCAGTACTTAGGAGGTGTAGCAAGGCTTACCGGCTAAGTTCAAAACTCGAGCATTGATCTGGGTCAGAGCGTTGTACGAATTGAAGTTGCTGGCTTCTGCTGGCATGGCCAAGGTTCCCGGCACCGTGCGTGACATGACGTGGCCCCGAGGCAGGTAACTGGTCATGATCTAATGACATAAGGGCCTCGATTGCACCAATCCCGATCAAACTGTTTTTCGATAGTACGTCGTGTCAACCCGCTGCCTGCTTATCTATACAGTCTGACTGTAGTTTGCATTCTCCATTCGCGCGCGCTGTTTGTCGGGTTGACGTTCCAAGCTCTTTCGTGCCCGCGTGTAGCTACACGGCTATAGCCAGCATGAGGCCGGAAAAACGCTTTCGCAGCAAGCCTGTCCCTTATTGGTTGGGGGCAGCAGCAACGACAGCAGTAACCCCCATGCCAGCCACGCGTCCAGCTGCGTATACACCACGCCCTACGCAGCCAGCCCTAGCCACGCAGCACGCGCCTGCCAAGCGCAGAGGCAGGCAGCCCAGGGCGGCAGCAGCAGCAGTACCAGCAGTAGTAAACAGCAGCAGGCCTAGCCGTCCATGCACGCGGTCCACAGCAGGAGCAGCAGGAGCTCCCTCAACGACACCAGCATCGGTACAAGAGCCAGGCAAAGCAGAGCAGGATGCTGCAGCCGCTCTGCAGGGCTTGGCAGCAGCACCAGCGACACCAACGGCAGCAGCAGCAGCAGCAGCTCCCTCTACACCACCGGCCGCCATCACCAACCCCACCAACACCTTGGCAGGCAACCAGCAGCAGGTGGGTGCGCAGAGCAGCACCACTGACTAGCACATGTTCTTCAGGTTGTGGACGGAGCGCAAGCTAGGCAGCCTGCCAGCACGGTGCTGATGACAGGCGGCTACAGCTACCAACCCATGGTCTGGTCTTGCAAGTCGCTTGCGAGCAGCTCTTGACAAGCAAATTCGCAATGTCATTCACCTGCTGGACAGGCCGCTCAGCTGCAGCGGTACGTCATTGCATAGTTGGATCCGTCAGAGCACGATGCTGTTTCCCTGCCTCTTGGGCCACATGATATCGTGGGATGTATGAATGCATGCATGCCAACGCCTGAACATGTGGTTGGCTGAGCTGTTGGCTGTGTGCACGGTGGACCGGCAGACGTACTACGTATTGTCTAGTATGATACTACCAGTAGCCCTGTGAAGCAGTAGACCAAAGGACCCAGCCGGCTCGCACGTTGGCGTGTTGGGCAGCACCTGCCAGCGCACGCTCTCTCAGAGGAGGCTCCTCCCATACGTCTTCATGTTCACAGGTTCAGACGCCTGCTGCCCTGCCACTGCTGTCTTTCCACCTGACTTGCAGGCTGCAGCGCCCACCTGGGTGGCCTGCTCCCCTTTTGCAGGCAGAGTCTACGAGTGCAGTGCTGATGGCCTGGTGCGCAACAGGAGCACGCAGCGCGAGGTGAGCGTCATCACCCCGACCAGCAGCGACCCGCACAAGTACATCAAGCTTATGCTGGACAGCAAGCGGCAGAAGAGGCTGGCCCTGCGCAAGGTGATCGCGCACTGTTGGCTGCCTGAGGCCGGCTTCAAGCTTGGGCCGGACGGCTATGCAGTAGACGGCAGCGTCGACGTGTTCTATAGGAATGCAGATCCAACTGACTGCTCAGCTGCAAACCTAGAGCACCACGTGGTGATGGGGGCTAGGCAGGCACAGCAGCAGGGCGTTGCCATAACATCAAGGTATGGCAGCAGGCGGGACAGCAGGCGGGTGGTGGGCTGGCAGGGGCGGGCAACAGCAGCAGGCGCACACCGGCAGGGGCGAGCAACAGCAGCAGGGGGTGCCGCCTGAGCTCCAAGCTCGGCGAGGCAGGCAGCAGCAGGCCCTGCGCGCAGCAGCGGCATTGTCAGCAGACCGTCAGGTTTTGATGTGCATCATGCACCGTGTCACACGGGCCTAGTAGGCAGGACAGCGACGGCCGCCGTTCGGATTTGGATGCTGCCGTGCGGAGTTGTAACTTGCACTGTAACCTACAATCAATGAGTCATTGATGCACGTGTTGTATGGGATGGGGTTACTGGTTGATACATCCGCTTGAACTCCAGCTGCATCACAATATGCTGGCCTACCGGGTGGGACCTTTGTGAGGCTCACTTGGGGAGCTCAGGGTGCCTTGAGCTGCCTGGCACGATCAAATTCAGCACATCAAGAGCCTCTCTCAACTTGCATGCTCAGCAAGCGGCTTGTTCTCGAGCGCTGAGTCAGGGGATGCGACTGTGCACTGCTTTGTAACGGCTTCGTAGCAAGGTAGCACCTTGCCTCCAGCGCTAGGCTGGCCGCCAGGCGCCTCGTGCACGTGGCTCAACGACAGCTAACTGCTGCCAGTGGGACACTCCGCTCCCCTGCCCCTGCAGCCTGCATCATCATCTCACTTTTCAGCTGCTGCCGTCACATAGCCACAAACGTAAGACTGCAGTGCACGGGTCCGTCTGATTACACAAGAAAAGACCCCACACTGTACCTGTACTTCATTGATGATCTGCTGCATGAGGTGCATGCAAAGCACCCTGGCATCACCCTTATGGGCCCTTGTGACGAACCTGCTGGTCAGGTTGTGGCAGCCATGCAGGCTGATGACTTTGTTGCTGTGTGCGGATCTCTGGCTGAGGTTCAGGCTGTGGCTGCAACAGTTTATGAATACAGTTGTAAGTGGCGGTTCAAGCTGAATAGCTTGAAGTCTGCTGTCATGCATGTCTCACCAGCTAGACAGCCCAGCCAGTTGGCTGACTCTGGCATCATTTGGAATGGTGTGCCTGTGCCTGTTGTATCAGAGTACTGCTACCTTGGCCTGTGGTTGCTGGATTCTTTGGCACTGTTGCCCTGTGGTGTGTGCAGCTGGAGCGTGTCTTGACTTACTTGCAGAGTCACTCGCAACAGTTGGAGGACGTTGTTCAGCGGATGAGAAATTTCCAGTCCCTGAACACAAAGATTGTTTTGAATGCTTTTGAGGAGTGCCTATATCAGCAGTGGCAGGGATCTCCTGATAATCCACGTGATGATGCTAGTGGTTGTGGTGTTTTCTGTACTTATGAGAGGTGGTTTGCAGCTTGTTCCTATGACGATATGCGGTCAGCTCGTCCTGCTGCCTGGTGCCCTAAGTATGTGTTACGCACTGCTGGGCTTAACATGGAGCATGTGGGGTGTCTGACTCGTTTTCGTTTGGGTGCTCATGATTTGCGGTTGTGTAGTGGTCGGTGGCAACGCCCACCTATCCCACGTGATGAGCGTGTCTGTCTGCGCCCCGGGTGTTCCTCTGGGCAAGTCGAGGATGAGTTCCACATGATATTTGAGTGTCCTTTCTATGCGCCTGTCCGTGAGCGTTTTGCTATGCTATTCGAGCCCTTTGGTGGTTCGTCTCAGACGTGGACTAATATTACTTTATGTCACCCTGCAGGGCCAGATATGGCCGCTTTCATGCAGCAGCGTCCTGCTTTGGTAGCTGCCTTTGTGCACTGTTGCTATCTGATGCGGTGTCAACCAGATACCGATCCTGAGTCTCTGTTGTCTTCTAAATCGATTGCTCAGGTGATTGAGGATGTTGATGAGTTCTTCTCGGTAGTTTCTTCTCTTTCTGAGAATGTTGTTGATGACGATGATGATGATGATTATGATGATGATGATGATGATGATGATGATGATGATGATGATGATGATGATGATGATGATGATGATGATGATGATGATGATGATGATGATGATGATGATGATGATGATGATGATGTTTTCTTCGAGTGTCCCTCCCCCTATGAGCCTCTCGTTGGCTCCTAATGGGGTTCCCACTCCTTGTTGGGTGGAGTATGTAATGTAATGTAATGTAATGTCAACAATGCCTGCAACTGGAATACGCACTTTGAAAAGATGTTGGCAAAAGTGCATCGTGTGAAGGGTGGGCTCATGCCAGTTTGGAAGAGCCGGCTCATCAGCGTGGAAGTAAAGCGTATCATTCTGCTTACATGCGTTCGCCCGATTGTTGAATATGGCAGTGAGGTCTGGTTTCCGTCAACTGCAAGGCAACTGCAACAGATTGACAAAGTGCAGACTGACATCATCAAGTGCTCAATGCGTTGTGGCAAGGAGCGCCCTTGCACTTCACTTGTTCTGGCTGAATGGGGTGTGAAGCCATTGCACATGTGGCTTCATCAGAGGGCGATGGAGTATTACTTTAGGGTCCAGCGTATGCAGAATTCGCGTTTGCCACGTCAGGTTTTCTCAGCTGAGTGGAAGCGCCCTAGTGGTGCTGTTGCGGTGACACCTTGGCATAAGTATGTGCAGAGTTTGCTTTGCAAGTATGGTGTGGATGTTGAGGCGGCGGCTGATCGAGCTAATGCGTGCAAGAATCACATCAACCGTCAGGTCAGGAAGCTGCATGCAGACACAATTGTTTGTGAATCACTGCAGCACTCTACTTTGAGCCGTTACATCACGCATGTGCACCCTACACATGCTGATGCCATGCGTTTTAAAAGGGCTAGGCCCTTTTTGTGTTCTGGTGCGCCAACGCGTGGTATTGAGTTGCTGATGCGTGTTCGAATGGGCTGTCTTTGCGTGCATGAGCGTACCAGTCGTTATGGCGGCAGCAGAGCTGATTCTAATACAGCATGTCCTGCTTGTGGTCAGGGTGTTGAGTCTTTGTCACATCTGATGTTTGATTGTCCCGCTACTTCTGCTCAGAGGGATACTATGCTTGATGAAGTTCGGTCTGTTTTGCGTGATGTTGCTGGCGGCGCTGAAAAATTGCGCAATTGTTGTCGTTGACTGATGCATCCACTAAGTTGTTGCGTTTTGTTTCTGATGATATTTGGGGTAGTAGGGGGGTGTGCCGAGTGATATCTAGGAGCATTGCTGAGTATCTTGTCCAAGCTTGGGATGTGCGTAATAATTGCAAACACAATGGAGCAGTGCTCCCTCTTTCTTCCGCTCCTGAGGGGCGCGGGGCCGATGGCGTTGATGCTATGGCTTAATGGGTAACATGATGATGATGGCAAGAAAAGAGGAACATCCGATGTTCGAAGTCCGCAGCGCTCACAAACAATCTAGTTGTAACACCACACAGGCCACCCTGCAGCACAGACTAACGCCCATTCCCAAATTCATCATCATGCATGCTCACGGCCCTAACATGCATCACGTTGCAGGCGCCTAACATCAACAACTCACAAAACTGTAGACTGCCAGGCCAAAAAGAACCGGCCCACTGTCATGAAGGAAGGAGTGACCATCAAGTATCCTGTGTTGTACAAACAAACAGTGCAACACACCAGCAGCGGGGGTACAGCCTGGCGGAAAATGCATGCCACGTAGCTGCGCCTGCTGTGTAGTTTTGGTGCTGAGTTCCAAGACTCGCCTACAAACCTGGCAAACCTGGCAAAGCGTCACATCACAACCTATGCACAGCCCGATATCTTGCATGCAGACATGCCAAGTTCCCGCACAACAGGTGCCAGAGGCTGATCCACACGACAGACAGCCCCAAAGCGCACCACATGCAGAGGCATGCACCACAGCAGGGCCTATCCTGCGACAAACCAGCACGCAGCGCCCAAGCAAACCACTTGCGCAAGCAACTGGATACAGCAGTCAGATGGACCACGTGAACTTCCCTTTGTCCGCGGTGGCGTGTAACCAGGTTTGACCAGGCAAATCAGGTTTGACCAGATTTGACGGAGCCAAGGTATCTGAGCAGGTTGACCTAGCAAGAAACTTGAGCTATGGTTTGAGTGGGGGACACATCATGCCTGACTTCACTTTGTCCAGCACGAGAATCCATATACAATTTTGGCTGCTTTGGTAGAACATGACAAGACAGCAACAGATTCTTGGTAAAAAAACAGAGCCACAAACGGGTTTCGCCAACCATGTGTTGAAAACAGTACCTCCACCACAACACGCCTACCAAACTGGCACACATGACTGCATGTGCCCAATCACATGCCGCATGCTGGCCACATCGCACCCCACCGTCCATCGGACACCGCTGGCCGCCAACACCCCACCCTGGTTTAACGCGCGTCATGCGCCCCTTCCCACCCAATCAGTACCCTTCGCACCCCTACAATGCTGCATACGCAAGTGATCAGTCCTCTGTTCGCTCAGTGCAGTGTTCAAGCATCCACCATCATCACAAGCCATCCGTGCTGGCAACATGCCAGCTGCAGGGGTGCCCTGTTGTTGCTGTTGTTGTACAACAAGACTGCATGCACGCTATGCCCGCCAAAACCCGGTGTGACAATCAGCGCAGCAAACTGCACATACCAACATGTTGTTGTGAGATCAAAACACAATCGGCAGCAGTCCAGCTACTACCACTGCATGCCGCAACTCTGCATCCCAGACGACACGTGTCAACAAACATCACAGCCTTTCTGCTTGCTGTGCTGCGCTGCAAGTGAGGCGCCTCAACAGAAAAGACTTCAAACCAGCCGAGATCCAGACAAAAAGAGAGAGAGCTGGCAATGCACTGCATAATGCAAAGCACCACGCAGCATCAGAGCAACTCCACATCCTCTGTGACAGAATGCTGCACAGTTGCTTGAGCTGCCGCCAACCACACAATAATAGCTGCTGCTTTCATTGTGGCGCACATGCTTGATTGCAAGCGCACTGGAACAAGAGCATTAGCTAAAATGCAGGAATTCAATGTGCAATCAACCCAAGCAACGCAGTGCGCCATCTTTCAGGTGCACCGGCTCGAGTGGATTGTCAGACATGTGTCGCCTGTGAGCAGGCAATGCATGCTATACAGACTGCTTGGCCCCGCTCGTGTGTCAAAGCAGCACTTGGTGCTGCCCATGCACGGCACTGGCCATCCTTGTGGTGTTGGCTGCCATAGACAAAGCAGATAGTCAAGTTCTTGGCTGCTGACTGATGCACTCGTCAAATGCAACTCTACCAACAGCTGCATGCGCCAATCCACATGCGCTTAGCCTTCTAAAGCATCAACAGCATGCAGCTATCGCATCATGCAATTGCACTGGATGCTAGTGTGCTGCAAATAGACACAGCTTACCGCGCCCACCAGCAAGCATTGCTGCAGCACAAGCGTTCGGCAACACCTGCGCAGGCCTGCCCTGCTGTCCGCAGCAACTACTGCTGAGACCAACTCCAGCTCGATCAGAGACAAACCCTGGCAGCTGCTGCCATCAGCAGCAGCAACTGCCAGCTGCGGTGGCTGCGCCGCTGCTTTTGGGCCGCTGCTTTAGTGGCTTGCTGCTGCTGCAGCCTGCACCTCCTCCTCTGTCTCCAGAGTGTCCTGGATCTCAGCTTCGTGGTTCACCAGCTCAGCTGGGAACAGGGCTGCAAGGATGCCGCGCATCAGCTTCTTGTCATTTGTGCCTGTCACAACATTCACGCTCTCATGCTCGCGGTACATGCAGAAGGTTGGTGTGACCTTGACCTGCAGCCGGATCATCATCTTGCGCGTGTCTGGCGTCTCATCGCCATACAGCTCACAGCACACGACCTCTGGGAAGCGCTGAGCCTGCAGGGTGAACAGAACATGGTGCAGAAAGGGCATGTCAGCTAAGGATGCAGAGCGAATTGCAGATGCTGCTGCAACAAAGGCAGGACTGCTGCTGCTGCTTGAAAGCATGGAGGCCACAACAGAGCAATCAAAGCAATCATCCTCAGGTATCATCACCAGCGAGCATTGGACCTGCTGGCTGGCTTGTAGAGCAAGGACTGTCCGCCCTGACTGCACAGTGTCAGGACCGGCAGCAATGATCAGCCCGCCATGCCGCCCGCCAAACCGTTTCCACCGCCGCAATTGCACTCACAATTGACATGTACTTGCGTGTGAACATCTTGCACGGCCGGCAGGAGTGCGACTTGCACATCAGCACCACCAGCCTTTCCCGGTGCGTCTCCACAATCTCGTCAAACTGCTCTGGGCTACTGACCTGCAAGCACAACAAGGCAGACCTTCAGAATTTTAACCTTCAAACCTGTCGACTGCAGAGCTTCGCATGGGCCAAGCGTCTTACCAGCAGCAGCTTTCCGCTCTCCCATGTCGGTGTGCCATCACCAGCTTGCTTCTGAAACATGGGGTCCAGACTACCACGCTTCTCGTTGCCAAGAGTAGGCATGGCGTATGTGTTGGCTGCCACGTTCCTCGTGTGTCTGTTGGCGACCCTCGAAAGCAGAGGCCCTGCTGTTGTTGAAGGCCGTGGGCAAGCACAGCGGGTGCTGCGACTAGGCATACCGACCGCTAAAGAGGACTTTGACAAACAAAAAGCCATTCTGTTGTCTTGCTTGCTACAAAGGACTCGAAAAGGCAGAGGACCCAAACGAAAGGAACAGTTCCTTGCGCTTAGTGAACACGCTATCCAACGTTTGCTGCGATAACTGCACAGAGGTAACGTCCAAGCGATAGTGCTGCGTTCGTGCGCCCGGGGGTTGCCTATGTGGTGAGGAGGTGAGCTGTAATTAACACCTGTCACATTGTGTCATCGCCCCTGGGGTCCAAGACAGAAGCATGTAACGTTTACTTGAGCCCGATCAAAACGCTTCGCTTGCGCTGGACATGCACCGCGCCAGGGCACAACATAAGCTCTGTACCTGACCTTCCCTGCTGCTTCTGCATCCATAGTTGGATCTGCCTAGCAGGAATAGTATCTGCCTTAGCCTTCACCAATAGATGGCAGTGGAATTGCCTGAACTGCCCCTTCCAGGGCCCTCACTGCTGGAGGTGCTGTTCCGGCGCATGCTCTTGCAGTGCCAACAGCGCACACAAACATCGGGCAGCAGCGACTGGAGATGTGACCCTAAGTTCCACTGTGTGAGTTCAGCAGACTACCAATGGCTACAGTATCAATAAATCTTGGGCACAGCAGCTGTTCCATGCATTGCACTTGTCAGTATGCAACTCAACCGCTTGCAGTTGGCCAGCTGCAGGTGTGGTATGCTTGCCCTGCCCACTGCACTCAAGCAGTAACAGCCAGTTTTTATGATTACTTTGTTTGTGCTGCAGGTTGTCGAGGCCCTGCAGGAAAAGCTGTATGACCTAGAGCAAAGTGCAGCAGACAGGTATGCACCACAGCTGCAGCAACTTGAAGCCCCTTGTTTTGGAGTCACCTGAACTACTGTGCATATGCTTCATGCAGAAGGCGCAGCTGACAGTTTTTGCAGGCCAGTCACTATCAAGTCAAGCAAGCCTTGACACAACTAGCAGCTGGGAACGCATACATGTTGCAACGTGTTCACAGCAGACCACTGGAGGGAGGCCGCATCAGTGCACTGTCTGCAAGCCGCTACAACCTCATGTTTGGCGTCTGTTGTACCTGCAGGCCAGCCCCAGATGTCCTGCAGCTGTACAAGGCGCACGTCAGGGCCATAGCAGAAGAGCTGCGGCAGCCAGACCTGCCAGCTTACTGCCTGCGGGTAACTGCACAGGACCGCATGCCTGATGGCAGTAGCAGCAGCAGCAGCACAAAAGCAGGCACGGCTAACAGCGCTTTGCAAGGCGCCTCAAGGTGCGGGTGGCAGTACATCGTGTTTGATAGTCCTGCTGTGTATGCTGTTCAGCTGTGTTTGGGGAATAGTGTTGGGGTAGGCGGGGTGATCGCTTGCAGCAGGTGGTAGAGAGAGGAGCAGCAGGCACATTTTCCGAGCTTGCAGGGTGGAGCTGTTTGCCAGGCAGCAGCAGTTGGTTGACAGGAGCAGTATGCTTGTGTAACGCCATGGTTTCACTGTTGACAGATGCAAAAATGATTCTGCGCCGCATGCCTGCAATCACAATCTAAAGCGCAGCCATGCAACATGCGCTTGTAGATGTTCTATGCTTCTGCGGCAAATCAAACCCCTGGCTGTGCACCTTGTCCACCTGCCTGCAGGTCACTAACGCAGCACCACGCAGCACGAGATGCCACAAGCAGCAGCAAGCAGCAAGACGGCAGTCAAGGCAGCGCAGCAGCAGCAGCAGCAGGGCAGCAGCAAGAAGGCCCAGGTTTCAGCCTCAGCAGTGGTGCAAAAGATCAGCTGCAGGTGCAGCAGCGGCTGCAGGATGACTTGACAGGGGAGCTGCTGGATATGACGCAGGAGTTGAAGGCAAGCACGCTCGCCATGCAAAGCGCCATCAGGTGGGATGCAGGCTGCTTTGTGTGTCATGGTGTTGAGGCAGAAGTCTATAGATTACTGCGGACTTGGGACACAACTATATGCAGACATGTGCCATCTGAACAGTAGCATGCTGCCCATGCGAGGCAGCACCTGGTGGGTGGTGGGCTTCTGTGAGAGTCCAGGACAGACAGCATGCAGCTGTTGGTTGCAGTGCACACTCTCATTAGCAGCTTCCTGGCAGGCGCACAGCTCACTGGCACATTTGTGCTAGTCGGCAGGCCCTACTTGTGCCATCCTCATCATATTCATCACCAAATCACCCATTCAAGCCATAGCATCAATCCTGTGCCATGTGGTGATGCATCAGGACGACAGCACACCCTGCTGAACTTTTTCTGTCACTGCTGCTGCTGTTTGGGATTTATGCTGTGCTGCTGCAGGTTCCGCGGCAAGCTGCTGGATGACGCAGAGGTGTCGCTCATACACAGCACCGCCAATGCACAGTCAGTGGCAGCTAAGGCTAAGCAGCAGCACAAGCAGGCCAGCTGGAACTTCTGCAAGGTGCTGCTGATGCTGCTGGTGGTGGCTGTGGTGTTCAGCTTCATGATTGTGTGGATCAAGCTCACAAGCATGGTGGGGCTCAAGGGGCGGCAATGACCACGTTGGTGACGTTCTGGTGGTCACTTGTCTGCTGCCAAAGTAACACTTTAGTCATCATCATGTTACCCATTAAGCCATAGCATCAACGCCATCGGCCCCGCGCCCCTCAGGAGCGGAAGAAAGAGGGAGCACTGCTCCATTGTGTTTGCAAATATTACGCACATCCCAAGCTTGGACAAGATACTCAGCAATGCTCCTAGATATCACTCGGCACAACCCCCTACTACCCCAAATATCATCAGAAACAAAACGCAACAACTTAGTGGATGCATCAGTCAACGACAACACATTGCGCAATTTTTCAGCGCCGCCAGCAACATCACGCAAAACAGACCGAATTTCATCAAGCATAGTATCCCTCTGAGCAGAAGTAGCGGGACAATCAAACATCAGTAACACTTTAGTATAAAAGCGGCCCGGCCAGCAACGGTTGCAAGGCAGAGAGATCTTGACCGGGAGAGGCAGAGAGATCTTGAGTGAGTTTCACACATGTGTGCCATATTCGAACTAGTGACTCACACGACCCTGCTTGAAGTCACGTTGCCAACGCCGCGTGGCAAGTTGCCACTACTGCTGGCTATATACACACCGGCCCTGCTAGGTATGCAGTCCACCGTATGGGGTGATTCCCACATGTTGCCTAGGAAGGGGTGTAAGGGTCTGGGTGGTCTACCTTACACCGAAAATAGAGAGAATAATCAGTCTGCTTTCCGCCTCCCCAGTGGGTGAGGCGCGGTTGCCGATGCCGAAAGGTATGGCTTACAAGGATTGATTATTATTACTGCTGGGTGAAGTTCAACTGAGGGGCGCATGCGTGTCATTGGAGCAGTCTCCATGGCGATGCTGTGGCTTGATGTAACTTACAACATGGCATGATGATGATGAGCAGGGCCAGCCCCCCTGGTGGCGCCAGGCAGCGGCACTGCTGCAATGACGGCACTTCATGATGGCTCAGCTGTCTCAGCTAGTCAGCATGGGGCTGACTGGCACGTGTTCGCTACCACTGACTTGAGCAGCATCTTTGATCCAGATACAAACGACATTTGTTACCAGAGACAACTGCAGCAGAGAATGTCATCATGACACGTGACGTGCAGGATGCACCAGCCAGCAGCTTGCCACTATGTGGCCAGCCTACGCTAAGCCGAGCAGACACTCAAAGTCTAGGATCTGATGTCCTAGAAGTGCGTAATGGACATGCTGTGTCAGCTGCAGAAGTGCACATGAAACATGTGACATGATAAGGCCATAAGCAATGCACAGAAACCAAAAGGCTGGGGATTAATGAGTGCCACAACCGGGTGCATTCGGCAATGCATCCCAAGAGTGAATGTGGGACTGCTCATCATCATCATCAAAATACCAGATCAAGCCATAGCATCAACGCCATCGGTGTGAGTGAATGTGGGACTGCTGTCACGTACATTATGCTGAATCCTAAAGTACGCAAGACCTCTCAGTGCTGTAAAAAGAAGCTCCCCCTGGCGCCAAACCGTACACTCGATGCCGCATGCACAGCAAACAAATAAAAGGCAATGTTATCACGCTGTCTGCTCATTCAGGCCAGTCACCTTGCCCACCCAACTCGCGATGACAGCAGGCACACCATTGCATGACACACCCAGCGGCTGAGTACGTCTGCTGACCTCTGCAAAGCAAGGCGCCGCTGCAACAGAAACGCGCAACTGACACACACAACAGTCCCACCCAAGCCTGAAGATCCTCAATCATCCATATCCACATACATACTGCACTGGTAACATGATTTGTACGGAAAGAAGGAAGCGAGACACAGCTCTGCAGGGGAAAGCACCCAAATCTCTTGACAGCATACAGGAGTTGCCACTGGCCCCGAATCCACACGGCCCCATTGCACGATACAAACTGGCATATATGTGCAGTTCTGAACACGACACAATGCCATGTGCTATACGATGCTGTGCTATGCTGTTATCCATCTTGCTCCTTCATCAAGCTGTACTCCAAGTGGCACAACTATGCCCCCAACAGGTCGCACACACCTCAACCAGCTGCCAAGGTCCTGAAGCAGGACGCTCAGCAGCATCACCCACCCCACTAATGCCACTCATTGACTGCCATACCCCGCACGAGTGCACAACCATTGCACCACTGTGCCCATGCATGAACCAGCTGCAATCAGCACAGCTGCACTATGCACAGGCGCATCAACAGACAACCAAACTGCTCCTAGCCGAATAACAGCAACGGGTCAGGCACCAGTCCAGGTGCCACTGCGTGATCTGCCATCTGCCATAATGTTCCTCACAGATTACTACTAGTAACACCATGCCAATAAGCCAGACTCTGCATTGTCATATTGCTCTGTCTGCCTAGCACAGGGAAGAGAGATGCAAACCAAACCATGTCCTATTCATCGAGCCATGGGGCCATGGCGATCGTCTGGCCAGAGCCCCAGTGTGCAAAGTGATCTTTTGACCGTGCACACGTACGCACACCACCCTATGGCTACAACACAAGTTCAGCCGAGACGGCGGCAGGGCCTTGTTTGACAGCCCTGGGCACCCTGACAAAGGACTAATCTATACCCTTCAGGGTGCCGCACAACATGTTTAGCCTAGACTGCTACTACATGCAATGTCAGGACAGATCTACAGGGCTACAGTAGCAGCCCTGAACAACATTACATACAGGGCCCACATCTCCGCGAATCCGATACTGTAGACTACATGTGATATAGGAATGCATACACGCACACCTGTGATGCTACCAGGCCACTAGACGCCTGTTGCTCTCTGATCACAAGTAGCGCAAGCTGAGCTGCCTGAGGCTAACCAAAGGCTGATTAGTCACGACAGGTCATGCCACTTGGTGTTTGTGGCTGCATGTGGTGGCACGTAACCAGAGTCTGAATGGCACTTGTTGCAGTGCATGCAGTTGGTCAAGCTACTTTCACACGCTACTGTCAGACGAAACACATATCTGCATGCCGGCAGGATGAAAATCATAACATCATCGCCAGCTGGCAGGGCAATGTGGGCAGTCAAGCACAGTACATGGCCCCACTAGTCATAAGTCAGTGGGAGCCATCTAAAACGTAGTCCACTCTTCGCAGTCGAAAAGAGTGATGTAGCTAGTGCTGCTACAGTGCACGCACGCATTGCAGCATGCGTTGCATGAGACAGTCAACAGATAAACAGACAGCACTAGGCCCGATGGCACAGCTGCAGCAGCTATGCAGACCCAGCAAGAGCGTCAAAATGCATCAAGCCAACAACATGGTCTGCACAAGTCGAATGCACGGTCTGCACACGCAACGCCTTAAACACATACAGTGGTTGCTATCTGTTGAAAAGAGGGTACCACAAGCCAGCCGGCAAGCCAGCGTGAAAAGGAAGAAGCCACAATCACTCATCATGTCAAAAGAAGCTTCATGCCACCATGCATTCCTCAACCTACAAGTGCTGCCCAATATCATCACCACCAGTTGCCCCAACCCAACCCAACAAACCCACGACGCACCAAAACCACCCCCGTATTGCAAGCCTCCGGTGCCTCTGCAGCATGCTAAGCACTGCTGCGATGTATTGTTTCAGCACCCTGCTTACGTCATGCATGCCCTCAAACTCAGGTGCCTGTACATCCTGATGCACACAGCTGCATGTGGTTTCAGCACCTCGCTTGCCCCCATGCCCCCAAAGGATCATCACCACCAGCAGCACCGGCATCGCCAGTACCGCCCCAAACCTCTGCCGCCTACGCTGCGGGCTGCACGTTGGTCAGGAAGAGGCGTGCTGCCTCCATGAGGCACTCCCGCTGGTGGCCTGGCAGTGCGTGCAGCATGGTCAGGCTCGGGGTGTCTGGCTCACGCAGCAAGTCCGATATCTGCCACTGCTGGCCGCAAGGGCTGCACAGCGTGAAGCCACCACCCATCTGCTCACCCTGCAACGAGAAAAGCAGGAGGAGCACAATGAGCAGCGCCAACATGGGTTAGCACACAGCCGTGCATACAGAGCAGCAACTGGCACAGTGGCATGGCCGAATGTAATGTGTATGCACGCATGTCTGCAGCTCTGCATGCAGGGCAGATGCTGTGCTGCTGATTTTGAATGGCAGTCATGCAGGGTGAACTCCGACCCTGCTATCCTGCAGCCACTGACAGGCCACGTAAGGCACGCCGCTCGTCCGCCATGCAACTACTGCTGCCTGCCAAGCTGCATCTTAAGCCTGCTAATCGACCCCACCCTGCTGCAGTGCCAAAGCCACGCACCTCCTGCAGCACGCTCCACATGCCCAGGTCCGCTCCTGCTGCTCCTGCAGCGTTGCGCAGCGACAGCAGCCCCAGCTCCTCCACGCCCACCAGCCTGGGGCTGATGTCTGACGCAATGCTCTGGTTCACGTCAATCACCAGCTGCGGAGGCGCGTGCGGCGCGCTGCTCATGGAGTTGTTGCTGCACAGGCGCTTCAGGCTGTGTGCGCTGTCAAGGTCATCCTCGCTCTGCGCTGCACGCTTGGTGCCCTGCAGCACAGGGGGGGAAACGTTTGCAGCACACCGCAGAGTCCACAGCTGATGTCAGCAGCAGTGCATCTTGCAAATTTTGTGTGGCAGACTGGGCAGACTGACAAGTGGAGCAACATGTGCCTGGCAACGGATGTAGCTCCTTCGATTATGCATGAGTTTAGCATTGCAGCGCGCGATAACCTTGGTGCACTGCACGCCTGCTGGTGCATGTTGCCTGCTGCTTGATCCAAGCAGCACAAGCTGCGCCTCACCTTGCTGATCATTGGGCTCTCTGTCTCCAGCGCTGAGTCGCTGGAGCTGCTGCCAGCCTGGTGTGTTGCTGCCAGCTCATCGCTACTGCCCCAGATGAGGTCGGTGGACTCCTGCAGCCCCTCGCCACCGCTCAGGTCCTGCAGCAGGTGGCTGTAGTCGTCATGGGGGTCCTCCTGCAGGCATGGACGCAGCGAGATCAGTGGCAGCGGCTGAACAAGAGAACATGTAAAAGATCAATGAACTAAGAGCAAGTGCAACTGCAGCAGCAGTGCAAGCCAGCAAGCACGCAGCTGCGCAAAACCTGTGTGTGCTACAAGTGACTGCTTGGTTTTCAAATGGATTCTGTAGCTGCCTGCTGCCCACATCCATCAAGAGCACTAATGCCTGCAACAACTGAGAGAGCCAGGCGTGCATGCATGCCACTCCTTCAGCGCGGCTCTCACCTGGCAGTAGCCCAGTGTGTCGTTGACCTTCACACCATCCACATCATCAGTGCCATCCTCAGAGTGAGAGTAGCCTGGGCTGGCAGCAACGTCGCGGCCGCCGCTGCCAGGCGCTGCTGCTGCATCGTTGCGCAGGCCCTCATCGTCTGCCTGGTCCTCTGAGCCGCTGTCGCAGGGCTGTGTGTCATCCTGCTCCTGCTTGAACTCTGTCAGCAGCCGCTCCAGCGAGATGTTCTTTGCCAGGTACTTGCTGCAGAAGCACAAGAGCGCAGCAAATGTTAAGCGGTTGTTCGTTGCGCTTTACCAAGAGGTGGTGCGATTTCGACAGCACTGCATGTTGCAGGTGTTGCAAGCTGCAAGATGAGTCCGCACATGTGCACAGGCCGCTGAGGGCGCGAGCTCAGAAAAGCCGAGTATTTTTAGTGGAGTTGCTGTGTGGAGTAGCTGTGAACCTAATACAGCGCACAGCTGCTGAAGCAGAGCAACTTGACCGGCACCTCTCTAGCAGCACAGCTACTGCTGAGAGCTGCAACCACCTGGATACAAACTCACTTCTGACGCAGGCTAGCGGTGCCTGCTTTGCGCTTGAGTGTGGAGTTCCACCTGTTCTTGACTGCATTGTCTGTGCGCCCTGGCAGGAGCTTGGCAATCACTGCAGCACAACAGACATGAAGCAGTCTGTCAGCGCTGCTGTCCCGGGGCACAGGCTACACTGCTGCGATCAATGTGCTCGTCCTGCCCCTCACCTGACCACTTGTTGCCATTGAACTCGTGGGCCTGCGCACAGTCAACAATGAGGCAAGTGTGAAAAGAGGCCAGAAGTTCAGGGGCAGCATTTTGGTTGCTGAAATACATTGCTTGTGCACTTTGTAGCAGAGATCGTGGCGTGAGCACCCACGTAGAGCGACCTGCAAAAAGTCAATGCCTGGCTCGCGCGCAGTGACCGATCTCGCACCTTGATGATCACAGCGTCCTCCCAGTCACAGAATACTCCTTTCTTGACTGCTGGGTTGAGGTGATTCCACCACCTGCGTATGCCACACGCCACACAGCCAGGTCAGAAGCATGCTCGCTGGGAATGCGCTGCTGGTGCTGCGAGCTTCAAGCAGACTCAGCACCCACCTGAGGCGACAGCTCTTGCCAGAGCGACCCTGCAAGAACAGCGGATGGAACGAGCGACGGAGTCAGCCAGCTGGAGCGCCTGCCGGAGCGGAAAGTGCAAGTAGCAGGACAGCAGGGCACAGCCAGACACGTACCTTGATCTTTTCTGCTACCACGCTCCATTTCTGTGCCCCATTGATCAAAACCAGCCTCCGCAGCTGCTCGTCCTGCGGGCCGTGACCAAAAATTCAGAGCCTGCAGCCTGCCCAGCTACTGCACTGCTTGTTCCGAGTCGTTAACCATTTTTACCTCTTCTGGGGTCCAAGCACCCTTCTTTAGCTCTTCCTGGCACGCTGGCATAGCTGCTGCTTGGGTTCGGTCCCACAAGGCAAACACGGCCAATCAGAGGCCAGCTAGGACGTCGAGCGTATGCTTGGGCAAGCGATCAAGCTTCTTAGTACGCGCCTAGCCACTAATCAAAAGCAGACAGAAGGTAAGATGCGAGTTTGACCAGCACTATGGGTGCGAGGTGCTGCCGTTCTGTCAAGGTCACAGCCTAACCTAATACGAGATGAAGTATGTTGCGCTCACTAAACAGTGTGTCGCACGCGTCGCGAAGGTGCCCAAGTCCCACACAGCTCTGTCAACAACAGGTACACATGGGTTTAGCTGTCTCTATGCGCGATCGAACCCGTGCATACAGCAAAAGCAACGCGTATCCTCTTCAGTAATGATAGAACCTGTCCTGCGCATCGGGCAAGACGCCACACGGTGGCCCTGCACTGTGCCCACCTGTAGTCTGCCAGAAAATTGTGAGCGCACTCTGTGCAGTCGGCATGAGCGCGAATGATTTTGGTTTTGACGAACGCAAAGAACAGCTACGCTATGAGGCCATCAGCGGCGTAAAGTAAATGCTGCGGGACCAGTGGTCACCTGCATGTCTCACTGCCGATTGGACCAGCCCAAGAGCAACACGCACTCACTTACATCTCGTCATGACTCTCATTGACGCCAACAGCATCACCTTCTGCGTACATTAAGCGAACAGCAATGGCGCAAGCTGCCAATCATCCGTCAGCAGCAAGCCTTGACTCAACTGCCTTGGTGCCACTGTGCTGTATCATAATGCAGACACTCTTGACACTCATCATCATCATAACACCCATTCAAGCCACTCAAGACACTGAGCTTCCACGCGGTGCTGCCACACAGCATACAGCCCCACTCCTCCAGTTGTCTGGCGATCGCCATACACCATACGCCAACAAAGACACCTGGACATGCATCCCATGTCCCATGCAATGCTGCTTGCTGCCAGCATGAACCTCTTCTTGTGGCTGTCGCCTAGTCGAACAGCTGGCTGAAAGCAAGCACAGTGCACCCATTCAATCAGGAGTTTTGGCTGCTTGCCAGCACTACTGCCAAGCAGTGCCCTTCGTAAAGAATCCTGAGCCAAATTGGTGTATCAAAATAGAGATGTTTTGCTGCAATATGGCGTGCTTAAAATGTTGCATGGACGTCTGTAGTCGTCACAATTTGATTAAACGGGTGCCTCCTCGCCCCTAAGAAATGGCGGGAGGGGTCTGTTCTGGCTGTTTCAGCCCCACTGCTGTGCCTGATATGCATCATTGATTTTGTTTCGATGACTGCATGGCATGTGCGGCAGCTGCCGGTGTGTAATCGTGTGTATGTTGTGCACGCATGACGTGGCTGGCTGGCCGGTCTGTGCTGCATGCGCTGCATGGCGTTGGAATCACGTGTTTTTGGGGGCCCTGTTTTTTGTGCCTGTTTGAAAAGTGAAATGCACTTGTCCTGGTGCTGCTCACCTGTGTTGCTGCTCCCTGTGGTATCACCGAAGGGTCAGTGTGTGCGTTGCTGGTGCGAGCCGTGCCTCAGCGGCTGTGCTGGCGAAGTTGCTGGCGGTCAAACTTGTGTTGTTACTTTATTGATGGTAACAGTGCATGTGTGCGAGTGCTTTACGTGGCTGCACAGACTGATTGCCGCGTGCTCGAGGAGGTACAGGTTCTTGCATAAGTCGTGAAAATGATAAGTGTGTTGTGCCACGGAAGAAGAAGAGGGGTTACAGGGTGTGTTCAAGCGGCTACGCCGCAACGGACACCAGCTAGAAAAAGGATGCTGCGAACAGCTCAGCTCAGACTGTCACTCAAAAGGAGGCTGAACCCCAGAAAAACAGCCCCTGTGTGAGAGGCATGACATTTGGTGTGCAAGCACAACCGTCTTTCTCATCACACGCAATGTTGGTGTATCAGAGGGTATCTGATCATGAAAGCAGTAGTCTAAGCAGTGTCAGTGACAGCAATCTATACATTTTGCAGTACAGGCGGCGGGCTGAGCTCGGGCGTCTAACACTAGCTCAAGAAAAGCAGGTCGGACTCAAGGCAGCTGATGGAATATGCAAGCAGAGGGCCGACCAGCTGCTGAGGGTGTGACATCTCTGCATTCCAGCAGTTATGCAGTGACCCACAACATCCACCCAAAAAAAGGACTGGCCGCCTCTGGCGGAGATGGTGGTTGAGCATGAATAAAAGCAAGTGCCATATGATAGATAGAGGGGTTACAAGGTGTGTTCATGCGGCATACGCCACCACAGACACCTGGTAAAATAGGAAGCTGCAAGCAGCTCAGCTCGGGCTGTCACTCTGAGGTGGCAAGTGCCACGTAGTAGAGAGTGACCGTTAATAAACGCTGTACATATCAAGGATACATGCACAGAGCAGCATCTGAGCATGTGGTGTTTTGGCTAAGTGGTAGCGTGCAAGCGTGGTATCCATGAGGTTGTTGGTGTAAGTCGCGGTCTGGTCAAATACTGATACGCATCGCGCGCGCGAATAGCCTTAGCCTAAGCCGCATGATGCAAAAAAATCACTTCTTTGGGCCCTGTTCTTGTTTTTCAGGGCTGCTGCTGGGCTGCCAGGGCTGTATTATGTTGTGTGCATGCTCTGGCATGCATTCCTGGTGCCTGCTGGTCAACATCTGCTGTCTGCATCAGAGCACTGCCTTGTGAAGCTGATCCTGTGTGCTGAAGTGGTCAGGTCTGGCCTGCACAGCCTCAGGGGTGTGCCTCAATGTGTTGGCAAGTGATGTTGGGGGCTGGCTGCAGCTGATGCTGGGCCAATGTGTGTGCTTTCTGGGTTCTGCTGCACCCACTTCAAAGCAGTAAAAATGAGCAGTTTTTTTCTAAGTCCACCTGGAGGCAGGTTCTGGTGATGGCTTGCTCCCTGCATGCTTGCAATGGCTGCAACTCCAGGGTTGAGGGCAGCACTCACACATGTTCATTGTATGTGGCTGTGCTTGTGTAAATGGATGCTTCTTACAGCAGTTTTCATGGTGAATAGCCCAAAGTTGGTGGCAGCAGTCAAAACTTTCCAGAATACCAGTAAACGTGGGCGCTCAATAAACGATTTCCTGAAGTTTCAGGCGCTGCCGACAACATGTATAAAATCGGCAATACAATAACCGCCATGATTCTTTTTGCGACGTACTGCAAGCCTCACGCCTGTTATGACCGTAAGACACGCGCAGGTAGTTGCACACAACTAAGCACACATACGTTTTTCTCACAATCCATGCACATGTTGATGCTATGAACCACTGCCGGTTTCCATGTTCAGCTTTTGTACATGAGGTACATGCACTTTCCAAACCAGATCGAACAAACTCATTGTGCCACACACACAACAAACACAGTGTGCCAAACCACAGAGCAGCGTTCCCAGCTGATCACTCATTGCCAGCCGGCTACGTGTCCTGCCTTGCCACATGTTCTACCCGCGTGCACTTGCTCCACCAAGATACGTTGCGCACCTCCTGCTCGCTAGCTGGTGTGTGCTCGACTCTACAAGGCAACTTCAAGCATGCCCTGGCACTGCTCTGTTCTACTAGTAGGGTCAAAACAGTTCAACACGCTGTGCTACACATAGGAGGCCAGCCTGAGGTAGCTGAGCACAGATAATCACAGCTTGCTGCAACATACACAGCTACTCGCTGCGTGAGTCACGTCGCACAACCCGCGCTGGTGGCTTATAAGCTCGCAGCGTCAACGACGACAGCACCACACTGACACTGCTGAACACCATGCAGCCACCAGCGACCCACGGCGGCATCTGCACGTGAAACTGCGGATACAGCACACCAGCAGCAATAGGAATCATCACCACGTTGTACCCCATGGCCCACACAAAGTTCCACTGGATGCGCTTGAACGTCTTGCGAGCAAGATCTAGCGCTAGCAGCACCTGTTCTAGGTCATCCCGCATCAGCACATAATCGGCAGCTTCAACCGCAATATCAGTGCCGCTGCCGATGGCCATGCCTACATCTGCAGCAGCGAGTGCGGGTGAGTCGTTCACACCATCACCGACCACGGCAACAACGCAGCCGCGTGATTGCAGGTCTGTAACAACGCCTGCCTTGCCTGCAGGCAGTACCTCTGCTGACACATGTGTGCTGGGGATGCGCAGCTGCTTGGCAATCGCACGCGCTGTGCGCCAGTTGTCGCCAGTCAGCAAATGGCACTCGATACCCTGCAGAGCAACAGCAGCAAGAAACACGCAGGTGGGCAGAAATGCATGGTGTTGTGACCTATCATGCTGTAGACTGCAGTCCTGCATCATGCGCAGTATGCTACCTGGCATGTGTCTGTGCTGCAGAGCAGTCTTGAAACAATCCGCAGCAGGATCCAACAGTTATGCACACAATGCATACATACATAAGGCACTCAAAAGTGCTGCTTACATACCCCTACCCCTGCCTCACCTGCCGCTCCAGTGCAGCCACCACGCCAGCTGCCTCAGGCTTTAGCGGATCAGAGATCACCAGCGCTGCCACTGCCTTGCCATTGATGCCAACCAGCACCACCGTCTGGCCCTGCGCCTCCTTACTCTGCATGTAGTCCTCAACTTCAGGCGCCAGCAGCACCCCCTGCTCCTGCATCAGCAGCCTATTGCCTAGCACTACCTGTAAGCTGCTGCTTGATGCTACCTGCTTGCTGCTGCCGTTGGCCCGTATGTGTACGTGCTGCTGCGGTGGGCCATGTCTGCTGCCGCCTGTGCTGGTGGCGCCACTGCTGCTGAGGCCTGATTCAGGCAGCTGAGCGGTCACACCCTTGCCAGGATGGTTCTGCAATGAACAGCAAGCAAAAGACAACAGCAAACCCAGCCGATGATCAAACACGCCACACGCAAATGCTCAATCTGTGAACAGCGCCAACTGCAGAAGTATGCTTGCACATGGGCGTACTACCAAGTAAACGCACGCCTGCAAACCCCTGCAGCCACTTGCTTTCAGCACTCTTTGGTTTCTCACCTCAACTTCTGACACCTTCAGCAGTCCCGAGCTGAGCATGCGCCCAAGCCGCGTTTGTGTGCTCACAGGCGAGCCAGGGCACTCCCCGCCCTCACTGTGCCCAGCCCAAGCAGCCAACCCCCCTGTACTGTGTGCGAGCTGCTTGCCTAACCTACATGCTAGCCCGGGCTGCATCTCTGTGCTGCCTCTTCGCTGCCGTGGACTGCCGGTGCTGCTGCCCGACCAGTTGGCTTCTGGTCCACTGCTGCTGCTGTGCTTCAGCACGCCCTGCCGCTGCTGCTGCTCTCTGCTGCAGCGGGGGCTGCCATCCTCCTCATCTGTTAGGCTGTACATTGCTACAGTGACAACTGTATGCGGCCCAGCTGGTGCTGCAGATTGCTGCTGCTGCTGCTGCTGCTGCTCTTTGCTGGTGCCCTTGAGGTCTGATGTGCTGCTGCTGAATGCTGTTTGAGGGGGCTTGCTGAGCTCTGCCTGTGCAAACTCTAGCACTGCCTTGGCCAATGGATGCTCACTAGAGGCCTCCACTGCAGCAGCAAGCTGACACACCTGCACACACAACAACAGCCGGATGTACACAGGAAAATACTTGCTGCATGTGTGGCGGAATGTTTGGCGGATGCCAGGGAACCGGGCGATGTCCATTACTCATGAAGCAGCTGTGTAAGCCAATCCAGCCAGTAGCACAGCATGCAGTAGCGCAGCAGTTGTGTTGCATGTCGAAGAAAGTGCAGGGCATGTACAGAGTGTTCGCACAAGTACCATTGACCCAGCACAAAGTTCAAGACACCACTGCTACCAAGTTATCAGGCAGACAGCATCAAGCTGAGCACATGTGCTGCACAAACGGCACGCAATGTGACCAGCTGGCAGTGGGCACCTGCTGCATGGTGTAGTGGCTGTTGAACAGCACCAAGCTGAGCACCATGCTGCATAGAAGACATGCAAACAAACAAGACATCCAATCAAACAAGTTGGCTGCGCGCACCTGCTGCATGGTGTAGTGGCTGTTGAACAGCACCGCCTCTGTGACCTGCGGCCTGCCGCGCGTCAGCGTGCCGGTCTTGTCAAACACCACCGTGTTCACGTGATGCCCGCGCTCCAGTGCATCGCCACCTGCAGCACAGCCAGCACAGCCAAAACAGTTGTTGCCGCCACACCTTTCGAACAACCAAGCGTCTGCGTCACCACACGCACAGCCAGACCCGATGCTCCAGTGGCAGCGAATCAGGACGCACATGACTACGCCCATAACACTTGTTGCCGCCACATGCTTGGAGCAACCCAAGCAAATCCTGCATCACCACGTGCAGCCAGACACCACGATCCGCCAAATGCCGCAGATCAATCCGCATTTAAACTTCGGGCTCCGCGCCAGCTGCAGCACGCATAACATACGCACACAGCAAACAGCAAGTCCGCAACACGACTGACGCGTACCTTTGATCAGCACGCCAAGGTGTGCCCCTACGCCCGTGCCCACCATCACTGCCGTGGGTGTGGCCAGCCCCAGTGCGCAGGGGCAGGCGATGACCAGCACAGCGATGCCAAACAGCAGCGCAAACAGGAAGTGCGTGTGGCCCAGGGGCAGCCAGTCCTCTGGGTAGCCGCCAACGCTGCCGGCAATGAACCTGTGAGCAGCACAGCAGTGGGCAAGCTTGAGGATCCATGAGCACTTCCAATACTCAGTGGGTGTGGGAGCAAGCCCTGGGCAGCCGCAAATGTTCAAATGCCCAGCAGTGACCCGTACCACAGCCCTGTGCTGTTATAAAGACAGCTGAGACGTCGCAGCAGAAGTAGCAGCCTGCTCCAAGAGGATGCAGGTGCCCGAAAAATGCTGCATGCAGAGCACGGCACATTCCTGCGACCAGACTGCAGCCCATCTGCTACGAACACATCCACCACAATACTGCAAGGAAGAGCAAGTGCGCCTTGCAACAAATCGCCAGCAGCTGGACATCAAGCAGCAGTTCTAAAACCTCAAAACCTGACACCCGGGTGTCACTCACCAGATAAGCCACGTTAGCAGTGACAGCCCCACCACCACTGGCACAAACAAGCTCGCCACGTAATCTGCATACGCCTGAATCGGCGCCTTGCTCATCTGCGCTCGCTCCACCAACCGCACAATCTGCGACAGCACGGTATCTGCACCCACGCGCGTAGCGCACATGATGAGTGCGTTGCCGGTGTTGATGGTGCCGCCGATGAGTGCGTCGCCTTTCTGCCGCAGTACGGGTGCTGACTCGCCGCTGATCATGGACTCGTTGATGTAGGAGGAGCCATGCAGCAGCTCGCCATCGGCAGGGATGCGGCCGCCTGGCAGGACCTGCAGAGAGCAGCAGAAGAGCGCCAAAAGCGCGTGACGGTCAAGTAACCAGTCAACGTTTGGTCATTGCCATGCGGCATGTAATTCAGACTCAAAGGTTTGAAGAGCCACAAATCTGCGTCGACCACGCATCTTTGCGCTGCACGTGCTTGTTTACATGTGACGTCCTGCTTGCTGTGACTGAACCCTACGCCTGAAGCTCGCCTGCACACAACAGCTGACACCGCAGTGCCTCACCTTGAGCAAATCCCCATGGTGTATGAGTGCACTCTCCACGATGTCTTCTGTCAGCACATGCCCCTGCTCATCCAGTGTCACCAGGTTGGCAGTGTCTGGCGCCAGTGACATCAGCGACTGGATGGCTGCGCTGGTCTTGCCCTTTGCCGCACACTCCAGGTACTTGCCTAGAATTATGACTGTGATCAGCATTGCGCACGTCTCAAAAAAGTCCTGCAGGCACAATTGGCGCAGCACGTATACGATGAGCAGACACACAACAGACAGGTCCATGAGAAGGGCGTGTCAAGGGAGACAGAGGTTGAAGGTTGAGCTGTCAAGGTGTCCCAAGCAGCAACAGGGACCGGACGATAAGCAGCAAGGCACCAGGCCTTGAGCATGCAGCCTTCAAGGCAGAATAGCTAGGTGCTTGACTATTTCAACCGCAGCCTGCTGCCGCTCACCGTAGGTGTGTAGTTCACGTTTTTGTGGTGAGCAAAGCGGTGGTGCAGGATGCTGATAACACTGTAGATGTACGACGCATCCGTGCCCAGTGCAACCAGCACGTCCATGTTGGCCACTCCTCGATGCAGCGCCTTGGCAGCACCTTTGTGGAAACGCCAGCCAATCCAGAACTGCACAGGGGTGGCTAGGCCCCATTTGAGCAGCTCATCAAGCCTGAAGCCAAACACTGGCGCTGACAGCACAGGCTCTGTGCCTGCAAGCAGATATCAGCAAGGCAGCGGCAGCACTGTGGGTAGGGAGTCAGCGGCTGCATTGCGCGTGCACAGCACCCACAGTCAGTATGCACATCCATGGCAAGGCACTTGACAAGCAACACACTGCTGGCGCAACTTCAAAAAACAACTTGGGATGACACCAGCATATAATCCAAGCGGCATAACAGCGGCCCAACGAATCCAGTCAACGCTGACTCACCTGGCAGCATCGGCAGCACCATAGCCAAGATGAACACCGGTATCGTGAACACCAGCGCCATGCTTAGCAGGTTGCCCCACTCAGCCAGCTCAGCAGCAGCATCGCTTCCCCTGCTGTCGTCTCCTGCAAGCAAGCTGCCCACAAACCCCGCGTCGTCGATCGCTTGCAGGAAAGCCCTAGGCCCAGTGGTTGACGCATCATACCACACTTCTGCGCGTCCTGCAAGTGCGCTGACTGACGCTGAGGACACGCCTGGCACAGCACACAGCGCGCTCTCTACTGCTGAAGAGCAAGCTGAGCAGGTCATGCCCAGCACTCCTAAGCTGCAGGTCTCCAAGCCTGCTTTGCTGATCAGCCGCGCCTCAAAGCCTAAGTCCTCAACCGCTGCAACGAGCGCCTCTGCGGTGATGCTGCTGGGGTGGTGGGTGACTTCTGCTTCACCGGTGGGTAAGCTGACACCCACGCGTGTTACGCCAGGCATTGCTTGCAGAGCCCGCTCAACAGAGCCGGAGCAAGCAGCGCAGGTCATGCCAGTGATGCCTAGCCGAGCGATCTGCAAACACAGGAGCAGACAGCGGACGCAGGTGTCAAAAAGGTCGGCCAGAAAGTGGTATGCTTGCTTACTTACTGTTGCCCAGATGTAGCAGTGAATGCGCAGCCGCTCAACCACCGGAAGTTGCTGTTGCTGAAGGGACAACTGCTGCGCCCCACCAGCAGTGACCTATTTGCACTGGCTGTGCCCAGCACTCTTCTTGCTGCTTGAGCATGCCCCTGCTGCTGTTGCTGTTGCTCTTGCTGCTGCCGCACATGTTGCCGTGCTGTGAAGTGTCTCAGAAGCAATGCTGCGCACCTGTGGCCGCTCATCCTGCTCATCCGCTCCGATGCTCAAGTTGTGCACTGACAGCAGCTTGCAGTCGAAGCCACAGTCATCCACAGCAGATACCAGGTCGTCTGTGCACGCGACTGCCGCATTGTAGTGCACCTGCGGCACCCACACCGTTTCAACACTGTTTCAATCAAGCTTGGGTGTGTAAGCGATGTGGGAGCAACTTGCCAATCAAGTTGATCGCAGAGAAGCAACTTGCCAAAGTTGATCGCCTGATGCGACCAATGACAGCTGCAATATGGTCTGTGCACCGGCTAGGCTGAACTCACTCCTGTGCAGCTGACATTCAGCTGTTGCTGTGAAGCATGGCCTGCTTTGACTGCTGCTGGCAGATTCGCGGCACATCAATGGGTGTTGCACGCACCTCTGCTGAATGCTGTAGAAGCGCCACCTGCACCTCCGTCACTCCAGGCACAGCCCTGCACAGCGCCAAGACATGCAGGCCAGTAAGCACAGCTGCACACACCCTGTGGGACACACGTTACTGTTCACCTTGGATGCAGTCATGGGACACATTCACCTGCGCCACACACACACTGTGTCCCACACTGCAACAAGCCTCAAAAGGGACACAAGTACCCATCTGCTTCCAGGAAACTATCGCCTTGCCATTGCAGCTGCTCATGCCAAGAATTGAACATGGCATATACTGTGCTGCCTGCATGGCACCTGCAGAACACAGCTGGCCAGCTTGCAGGAAACAGCTCAGTGCGGGGCCCAAGCCGGAGCTGCATCTGCTCACCTCAGCGCTGCCTCGACTGCACAAGTGCATGCTGAGCACGTCATGCCCTTCACCGACAGCTGCGAAGGTGGCAAAAGGCACATGCATGCACCAGAGAGTCAGCGCAAGCGCAAGACACAACAGATACAGTTGCTGGGGTGTCAGCCGCACTCACCAGCGCGCTGGAGGGTATGCTGTGCACAGACACAGATGCTGGACCTGTTACCATCTCTGTATCGGCCACAGGCTCATACTTGAGCCGTGGCCTGCCTAACAGTTGCCTGAGCCTGTCCATGGCTTCTGCTGCTGCTCAGAGCAGCTGCCCGCAAAGCGGGTTCAGCTGTCTTAGCGGTCAAGAACAGCTACTCCAGATTATAGTTACATACTGTCCATTCCGTTGGGGGTTTGAAACACCGAGGGTGACCAGCGCAGTAGTTCACTCTACTGTTCTGGTGTGCTGACAACACGAAGCAGCTTGCAGCTGCAGTTCAGTTGAGTGATGTACAACAAAGGGCAATATGCCGCTAGCAGCCGTGGGGCTGCTTTCAGGTGTGGGATAGGAAGATTACTGCGACGTGTGCTCGGCACCAGCAATCGTTATTACGACTAATAGCTGTAGAGGAAAGGAGCTTGTCAATTGTGCCTTTTTGGCTGAGCTATTTACCACCACGCTGCCTTGCAGAGTGATGGCGAGGTGCGTGACAGTCAGTTGCAACAGCCTTCTTCGGCCTGAGCGAACACGTTCCCTCGAACAGTGAAACTGTGAAAAGAGACATGAAACGACCCTTCTTGCAGCATGCCAGCTCTCAAGCGTGTGGTTGTAGACAATGGTAAGAAGCTCAGGCGCACCGGGCACCTGGTGGGTAGGTGGGACCCAGACTGAGCTTCTGTCGCAGCGCCATCATTGCGAGCACGCACGCCTGCTGTGAAACGAACGCCAAAACAATTTCGTGGCTTCAAGGTCTCTGTGTAGCCGTAAGATCACCAACAAGCAGCGTTCCTGACAACCCTGGACCTGCTGCAGCTGTCACAAAACTGCTTCCCACACGCTGTGTGCAGCGTAGTAATTATGGCCCAAGCTCGCATGCGCAGACACTGCTGTGGACTGCTGAGCTGATGCAATCTGACGATAGAACGAAACTACAACCAACCAGCGCATCAGACCACCCACTGCCAGGGGGGTCCACCGCTGCCAGCGTGACTCACACACGGCCCTAAGCCAAGATGGTGCATATGCAGCGCCACCTTCCGACCAAAAACCTGCCCCAGGCAGACGTTATGCACGGGTGTGCCAGACTTGGAACATCAAGCACCAACACTTATGCGAGTACCAGCTGCTGCTGCTGCTGCTGCCTGCTAATCATCGGCAGTGGCCCCAGCCAGACCGCTGCTGGTTGGGCTGCTTCGTTCTAGTGCTGCCATAGATGCCTGATGCTGCTGCTCTTTCTGTATGTCTTCTTCAATTCGTAGACCTTCCACCACTAGCCGTCGTCGCTCCTCTTCTGCTGCGTGCTGCTGCTGCCGCGCTACAAAGTTCTTCAGCAGCTCATCAAAGTCTGCCCATTGCTGCTGCTGCTCTGGTTGCTGGTGCTGCTGCTTGCCGCCACCCTTGGCACCGCCCTGCTGCTGAAGCTGCAGCGAATCCAGCTGCATGAGCGTCACTGCAGGCACAGCTTGAAGCCGCGCGGACAGCGTTTTGAATGCGCTGCTTTGCGGCAGCAGCATCAGCAAGCCGCACAAAGCACGCAGCAGGTCCGGGTGGCGTGACGGCTGCAGCAGCTGTAACCGCAGGAATGCGAAAGCTGGTGTTTCTAGCAGCTGCACTAGCCTGTCTATTTGCACTAGCACCTCAGCTCCTAGTGGCAGTGCTGCTAAGTGCTGGATGATGTCGCAGCAGTGGCTGTACACTTGCGCCAGCAGGCACAGGCTGAGCAGGGCACCTGGAGAAAGTACAGCAGCAACATGATGGTACGCAGCGGCAGGAGGCAAAGTCGTTGTAAGCGCGCTGCCGCACGCTTTGGTGTGCTATGTTTGCGGCACAGCTGCAGCAGCCAAGCTGCAACGCTTGCCACGGCGGGGGCGATTTAATGCTGATGTTGCTGTTCTTCAGCATGAGTGAGCTGATCGTCAGCATGGGTGAGCACATCATCAAGTGGCATGCTTTGAAATGGCATGCAGCTGCATGAAATGCATAAGCTTCTGATCAGCGCTTGATGATACGGTGGCTGGTTTGCAGCAAACACAAAGAAACGCTGCTGGATGAGCGCGTGCTGGCACTTTCTGGTGTAAACCAACCTGCACTGTGGCTCCAACAGCTGTAGAGTGCTTTGAAGTTGGTGCTGCCGCTGCTGCTGCCTGCGGCGTCCCGCAGTGTGTCCCGCAGCTCCCGCACCTCACCCGCGGTCAGCAGGATGAGGTTCAGCGCCTGCAACGTGTGGTGCACAGTTGTTGGGTAGTCAGTGCACTGCATCCATGTTGGTAACATATGACGAGCTCAAACGTATTGAGCGCATTCATTTGGCACAAAGATGTCGTTGAGCGCCTGCAGCGTGCTGCACAGTTGTTGGGTCGTTGAGCTGTGATTGACGCAGGGCATAAATGCACTGGACAGCATACCTCACCATGGCATGCTCAAACAATGCCTGCTTGACATGTGCTGTGACACCCCTTGCAACAGGCATGCATGCAGATGCACGCAACGTACAGCAGCAACAAGTTGTACCAACTTCAATCAAAAGATTACGAAAGTAATAAGATCGAGCACACCTGCACCATTGTGGAGGCGAAGCTGAGGTCCTGCTCCTGGTCCAGGATGCTGGCAAACTCCCTGAACACCACCTCGGGGCCCATCGCTGCACACAGGCGGCGAATAACCAGCGGGCCGCCCTTCTGCAGCAGCACCAGCCCAGCGTCACCACGAAACCTGCACGCACAGGACAGTTGATTATAGTTTAATGTTTGTGTAACAGTTTGTAATGACGACACACGTGTCTTGAGTCAGTCATGCCAAGTCCGCATGCTGTTTTCACCACCAGACGGAGGCATGACAGGCACCTGGCACCTGCAAGCCCACCCATTGCAGTGTTGATCTTGCTGCAATAGAACCCTGCACCCTTGCCAACTGGGCATCGCCTGTCAAGCGTCTGACCAATGCATTGGACCACACAGCACATCACAGCACGCACGCAGCCAGCTCCGCAGCTACACACGTTTCATGGTGCCGAAAATCTAATAGTGCATCACGTTCCTGTGTAATCCCCACCTGTCCAGCAAGCTCATGAGCACACGCCTGAAGTGCTGCGCGTGGCCTGCGATGCTGCCCAGCACGCTCAGCGCCTGCAGCACCACGCGCTCGCTGTCGCTGGCCAGCGCGTCCAGCAGCGCAGCCAGCAGCACCGCCAGCTGGCCAAACACCTCGTCCTCGTTGCGCACCAGCAGGAAGTGGATCCTGCAAGGTGGCACGGCAGACAGATGACATGCAGCAAGCGCGTGGGTGGGCAAGAAATACGGCCAGCTGGCCAAACACCTCGTCCTCGTTGCGCACCAGCAGGAAGTGGATCCTGCAAGGGGGCAGCGGCGGCAGACATATATGGCATGCGGCATGCCCGTGCGTTCAGAGGCTGTGTGGCGTGAACAGCAGCACCGCCAGCTGGCCAAACACCTCGTCCTCGTTGCGCACCAGCAGGAAGTGGATCCTGCAAGGGGGCACCGGCGGCAGACAAATGACACGGACAAGCGCGTGTGGAACAGATGTGGCGCGAACAGGGAGCAGCACCGCCAGCTGGCCAAACACCTCGTCCTCGTTGTGCACCAGCAGGAAGTGGATCCTGCAAGGGGGCACGGCAGACATATGACATGCGGCAAGCGCGTGAGTGGAAAAGATGTGTGGCGCAAACAGGGAGCAACACCGCCAGTTGGCCAAACACCTCATCCTCGTTGCGCACCAGCAGGAAGTGGATCCTGCAAGCACGTGTGTGGGCACGGCAGATACATTATGCAGCAAGCGCGTGAGTGGGCAAGATGTGTGGCGCAAACAGGGAGAAGCACGCATGTGGCTTGGAATCAGGTTGCAGGCTGTGCTTCTTACGCCAGACCCAAAACATGCAGCAAGCGCTGCACAGTCATGATGCGCAAGGCTAACAGTCATGAGCGCCTATGCATAATCTGCATGCACCACACAACAGCGCCCCCAAATGGCAAAGATGACAGTGGAATCAAGCAAGCCTGCCACCCTGACGTGCCCCTTTCTACACACCACCGCCTCGTCTCAACGCATGCACATGCTTATCAGCATGCCTAGATATTGTTGTGCAAGGCACAACAGGCAAACCGCACTTGCCAAATCCACGCACCAGCGCAGCGCTCAAGGCATGCACATGCTCATCAGCATGCCTTAACTTTGTTCTAGGCAACAGGCAACAGGGAAAATCAAGCAAGCCTGCCACCCTGACGTCCACCTTTTTGATCATCATCAAATTACCCAATCAAGCCATAGCATTAACGCCATCGGCCCCGCGCCCCACCGGGGCGGAAGAAAGAGACACCTTTCTATACACGACCGCAACAACCCCCTCCACGCACCAGCGCAGCGCCTCGAGTCGCGTCAGCTCCTGCTCGCTGCGCAGCTCCCTGCTGATGATGGCCAGCACGGGGCCCACCTCCACCTTGACAGGCTGCTCCGCGTACGGCTGCAGGTTGAGCAGCGCGGCATTGGCCTCCTTGGACACCTGACACATGGGGGGATGAGAAAGACAATACGGACCAAATGTAGCACACAAACGTACGGGCAGCGTGTCTGCACCATAATGGTAGGTCAGCTATGTGAAGAACATACTGCACTGGCCCATACAGCAGCACCAACATACTAGACCCACAGGCACAGAACCCAGTGAAATGCTGGTGGCATCCTGGTCACATGTGGTTGCTGTGGCAGGGGTTGCTTTCTTCACCAAAAAAGCCCCTTGGCGACTCCTCAATCAGGAGAAACTCCAGTGTGACTTTTCAGCTGTGACCAGCAGGCTTGCTGCTGCGCCCTCCTACCTGCTGTATGTCAGGGTTTGGGTGGCTGATGTTGGGCAGCACTGCGCCGATCAGCTCAGCGTACAGCCCCACCAGCGCACCACTGGCCTGCTCCACAAACTCCTGCAGGCAGGTATCAACAGCAGCAGATACAACATTTCAGAACTGCACATACCTGCCATAGACAAACATTGCAGCGTAACCATTGCGTTTTTACACAGTAATACACGATTAGCGGCTGATGTTTGCCATCCTCGCGCATGCAGGGGATCGGCTGCCATGGACAGACACCTGCTTCAAAACATGCGCACCTTGATCCATTTGATGGCTGTGATGCGTGTGAACTCGTCCTGGCTGGAGGCCTTCTCCACCAGAATGGACGCCAGCGCAACCCAGTCCACAGTTGGTGTGGCCTGCAGGGCATGGTGTGCATCACAAACACACGCAGTTACGTACAGCCGACAGCAGTGAGAAGGTGCAGCAGGCCAACAGCAACATGACATGCGCAGGGTGGTGCTGTTCATCGCCAGCGTGTCACAGATGTACACGATGCAACTGATATGCGTCACTTCAACAATCTGGCTGCAGTGCAGCGCCTAAATCGACACACCAGAGTTGTCATGCGGCACCTGGATTTCCACCAGGAACTCCATCATGCACTTGTGTGCCGCCACGCGAATCTCCCGGTTGGGGTCGCTGAGCAGGTTCATGAGCCCACCCAGCAGCTGCGGCAGATAGGCCAGCATGTCCAGGTCTGGAACACTGTCCAGCACAGACACCTGCACGGCACACATCCGTGAAGCAAGCAGTCATTGAATTGGCTGTTATAAATTCCTGCCAGGTGGCAGGATGACAGCCCAGTGAGCAGCTATGTTCAGATGCATTGTAGGGGTGCTGCTGGCATCAAAGTTTACTGGCGTAGTGAGTGCTGCGCAACAGAGCAGATGCGTCAAGGAGCTGCAGCAAGCAAACAAGTTATGCAAACATGTGCGTTTGCAAAGCTAATCATTTGACACATCATGTGCTGCGCTGGAGTGTCCTGCCTTTGGAGGTGATGGATCTATATTTGAGCAGCGATTGCTGGATAACACCGGCAACATTGGATTCTCATCCTCACCCAGCTGATGAGGAACTGGCGCTTGTAGGGGTTTGTCACGCGCAGGTAATCACGCAGCCGTGGGATGAAGCCCTCCACGCTGAAGTGCGGCGACGCAGTCACAATGTCCTGCAAGCAGCAGCAGCCACAGCACATGGACGGCGCACGTGGACCTTCCAAGTACATATGTGCCTGCATCTGTGCCAGCGCTAACTATTACCTCATTGTTACTTACAGTGCCTACTGCGCTGCATCACTGCCCCACACTGTATAAGGACCAAAGTACAGGATGACCAAATTGGCTCGGCTGCCAGGGCGGCGTCCACCGCGGCCCCTGCTTGGATCTGTTGCTCCACTTGCTGTCCTCTGCCTCAACCTTCCTGTGCTCCTCTACCAAGCAGATCAAAGCTATTGGTTTGCTGTATCATCAAGCAGAACCGGCAGCGCTGCGGCACCACCCCAAAAAACCGTTGCTCACCTTGACCAGGTTGTCCAGGAACTGCACTGCGTTCTGCACGTTGGTCTCACTGTCAGCGCACAGCCTGAACATGGCGTCAAACACCTCGCTGAAGAACACAATGAAGTTGTCACGAGCCACCTGCAGCATAGCACAGCAGCATGCAGGCGGTTGGCTTCTGACATGGGTGTGGAGGCAGCGGGGCCCGCACTACAAAGCATGCTGGCTTTTCAGTGCACAGTTGTGATTTTGCAGAAAGGTACTGCAGTCGCAGTTGCTGAACCTCCCTTCTGTATAAGGGTCTGCTGATCAAGAGTCATCACTGCTTGAATTTGTGAGCTAGAAGCCCCAGCCACCAGCCTCTGGGTACTGCTGCACGCACACATGGTGATCCTCAACCAACAGAAAACCGAATGACAGCAGCTGCCAGCAGAGTCATCTCTTGCTGTGGGGTTTGCTAATAACGCTGACCAGATACCTTGAAGTACTGCTGCTCCAACTGAGCTCAAGTCCACTTTTGACAGCACTGCATCTGTGTTCTGCTATGCGCAGTACAAACTTCCTGGGCAGAACACCTCTTGCTGTCACGCTTGCAAACTTTGCTGATCAGGTGCCTTGAGCTGCTGCTGCTCCAACTGAGCTCACGTGCACTTCCGACAACACTGCATCAGTGTTCTGCTGTGCGCGCACCTTTGCAATGTTGTACAGCGCCTCGCAGGCATAGTAGCGCACCCGGCTGTCTTGGTCCGTGAATGACGCCAGCACAGGTGGCACAATCTGGCGCAGGTAAGCCTCACTGGGCTCTCCCAGCCCCACAGCAGCAGCAGCCAGGCACAACAGTGCACCCTGGCAGGATGTAGGAACAGCACATTGCAGCCAGGAAAACAGGAGTCAGATGTCAGGAGCCCAGAAAGTGGCAATGTAAGCCTTGCTGGGCTCTCCCAGCTCCACAGCGGCTGCGAACAACAGCGCACCCTAGCAGGTTCAAAGAGATCCAATAACAAATCATTGCGCTCGAAGCAAGGAGGGGGGTCTAGTTTAGTCAGGTGAGTCTGAAGTGGTGAGGTACTTTGTGCTATTGTGATTAGCATGTCATTGCCCTGGTGGTTACACGCCTGCCAGGTGGTGATGCAGCGGCTGCTTGTACACCACTGTCTGTGCTGCAGTGACCCCTCGCTGCTTGCTACAGTTGCTGTACAAGCATAACATTGCGTGCCACGTTTTCTGTAGGATATGCTATGCTGCGTTTTGTTTTTTGTGTAACCATTGCTACGTAGCTATGCTGTTTATGTTCAGCATGCACTGCACATACGCTTGCGTGGTCAAACTGGCCGGCACCAAACCCTATGCAGGCACAACGTAGAAGGAGTGCATACTGCGCAAGGAATGTTTGCACACACAAGCTGCACAGCACATCTGTGTCACCCCAGATACCACACCTACGCACCTTGCGGTGGTTGGCTTGTGCTGAGAATGCATACTCTGCGATCAGCTTGTCCAGTATGGCACTGATCTTTGCTGTGTCGCTGACTGCTGCCAAGCGCTTCACAATCTGCTCGACCTCCAGCGCTGCCACCTTGCGCTTCTCATACAGCTTGTCGCCTATCTGGCGCAGCACAGCCTGCGGCAGAAGCTCCTCCATAGCCACCATGCTACTAACTACTGCTTATGGCTGCCAGCTGTATGATCAGGCAATGTGGCTTGGCAGGGACCAGGTGCAGAGCACCTTGCAGCAGTTGCAGCTGCGGTTGCTGCTGGGGTATGCTGCAGGGCCCCTGCTAAAACAGCTATCAGCACCAGTAGACAGATGTCCTATGCATCAAGGCTCTCTTAAATGATTTGCTGCAGTGCTTTGTGGTTGCAAGCCCCAGTGCTGTTCCAGTGTTCTGGTGTGATGCTTGCGTGTGCCAAAAGCGACGCACTGATGAGACAGAAAGAGCTTATATGATCAATAAAGATAGTGTTTGTGCTCGCCACGCAGCATGGAGGGCTAGGGATCGGCCACAGGGTCAACAAGTACAAGGTACTCTCAGTCCCTTACACGAGACCATCTGCCTTCAACCGTAAAAAAGACCAACATGGACGACCAACGTCTGCTGCTCTAGCTGCGAGCTTTCAAGCACGTCTGCGGTTTAGGTGTTTCGACCCACTGCAGCAGAGCTCAAGTGGCTGCTGCTGCCCTGTGCTCGACCCTTTGGCGTGTGGAGGCCCCACTGGTTCCGCACAGGTAATCGTCTTAGACCAAAGAATCGCTTTCCGCAGCCGTGCAGGGGCTGAACTGGACGATTTCGCTTGCAGGTCGCCAAGATGTCGAAAAGAGGAAGAGGTGGTACCTCTGGCAACAAGTTCAGCATGTCACTGGGTCTGCCAGTGGCTGCAGTGATGAACTGCGCAGATAACACAGGCGCCAAGAACCTGTACATCATCTCCGTGTGCGGCTGGGGCAGCAGGCTGAACCGCCTGCCCGCTGGTGGCCCCGGCGACATGGTCATGGCCACAGTGAAGAAGGGAAAGCCTGACCTGCGCAAGAAGGGTGCGCATGGCCTTGATCCAGCACCAGCAGCAGCAGCATGGACCCTGATCAAACAGCAGCAGTCACAGCAGCCAGGCATCAGTGTGCCTGCTATGCAGAGGCACAAGCATACCAGTCGCTTTATGCAGTAAACAACTCGTGGAACCTCCTGCTGGGCCAGTACCTGGCTGATCAGGCTGTCACGCGATGCTTTGCGACTGTTGCTGCTGCTGTCGCACTGTGTTTGTTCCGCTGCGCAGTGACACCCGCTGTCATCGTGCGCCAGCGCAAGCCCTGGAGGAGAAAGGAGGGCACCTACATCTACTTTGAGGACAATGCAGGTGTCATTGTCAACCCCAAGGGGGAGATGAAGGGTGAGCAGCACACACACAGCGCGGCCCAGCAGCAGCAGCAGCGACGACAGCGCCGCCACCGGCAAGTTGCGGCGTGGATGCAGCAGCAACGGCAGCAGCAGCGGCTGATGGAGGCTGGGAAAGCGGGGCAGCAGCAAGCACACGCGGCAGCAGGAGGAGGAGCGGGTCGTGCGGTCCAGCATCAGCAGCAGCATGCTTGCAGCAGCAGCAGCAGTGCGGGGGTCCAGTACTTGTTGTACAAGCTGCCAGCGAAAGCAAAAGCAGCTACATACCAGACAGCTGCAGTCCACCGGTGCATGCTGCAGCCTGTGTTAGGAAGCGGTGCACTTGTCTTGGCGCCAGCTGGTTGGAGACGCTGCAGCCTCTGTGCTGCTGTCATGCAGCTCAGCTCGCTTGAAGGCGCTCCGCAGAACTCTCTGTTCAGCTGTATCAGCTGTTCAGCGGATACAGCTGCTGAGCTGCATGTAGAAAGAAGCCACTTGGTATCGTGATATCGCGCAGGTTGATGGGGCAGCCTGCTGCACTGGTCGCTTGACAGCCAGTTCATTCTGACAGACTTCAGCCCCGGTCATCGAGTGTGTACCTTGCACACACAATTTTTTTTTCTCAAGCTGTGTTTTCCTTGCTCTGCTGCTGTGCTGTGCTGCCAGGGTCTGCCATCACTGGCCCTGTGGCCAAGGAGTGCGCTGACCTGTGGCCCCGTATTGCCAGCGCCGCCAACAGCATCGTCTAAGCAGCAGCACACACCAGGTACGGTTGGAACTGCGCTGCTGCTGCAGTCAGCGGCTGCCGTAACAAGCTCAGCACCTCGTGCGGTCTGCACATTAGATGCCGCTCATGTATTCCATTGTGGAGTGTCAGGTCCCAGGGTTGGTCGGCGGTTATGTCACATATTCTTCTTATTATCCACTCGTGAGACTGTGCAGCATCCCTTGCAATATCTTCTGGTGCTCTGTGCTTCCTTTGTTGTTACAATTTTTTATTACTGTGTGCTGCTGTCACCTAACGCTCAGGGCATGATCATCCTGCACTTGTGATAGCCCATGGTTAGAGAGGTTTCAACAACTCCACTGGGCGCATGTTGCTCCTGAGCTGTGCTGGCTACTGCTCGTGGCTGCTTAGCAGGAGCAACATGCGTGCAGTTCTGCTTCTTGGCCCTTGAGGGTAGTCAATGCATGGTCGGCTTATGCAGTTCCATGCTGGTGTTTTCACTTGCCTATGCACTGACACGCCTGTGCCTGTTTACCCTGCGCTGTGCTGTAGGCTGCGGTTGGACGGAACAGCTCGTGAGGCTGTGGGTGGGCGAGGCGTTCGCGCTTGCAGTAGTCTAGTCTCTGTTGCATGGAGCCCCGAGTGTAACAGGATGAGACCGTTTCAATTTGAATTGGCGTCGGTTGGCTGATTAATCCATATTTGTTACAGCAAGTGCTAATAAAGCGCTGAGTATGATGGTGGCGCATGCCAACATTGCCCGCAATGCAGCAGCAGCAGGACAGCAGCACCAGCAGCAGCAGGGCTCATGTCCAACGATACAATGTTGGATATCTGACGTCCGTCAATTGTGTCAGTTGTCTGTACATGTCAGCAGATGCCATCCGTTTGGTGTTGGCTGGGATGCTCAGCAACTTGCTTCCTATTGAACCGAAACCAGCGCAGAGTCTGACCCTGGTTCGTGGCACACTGTGTTTGGCAAACTCCAGAACTGAACGCAGTGGTTCATCAACCCCAAGCAGTAGTGCAGCTTGCCAGGCATGTATCGTACACTGGCAGCACCCTCAGCGCGAGCAGCCTGTTGGACGTTTTGCCAAAAAAAGGTTTCTGAGAAACCTTTTCGCTGCGGCAGCGCGGCTGCCAGGGAGCCTCCGAGGCAGGCTACATCGAATGCAACTTCAAGTGGCATTGGCAAAGCCTTTGCTGCAAACTGAGTCAGTGGCGGCTATAGGTGGCTGCCACGGGCCAATCACTGCCAGTAGTCAGGCAGTTCAGATCAACCCGGCACGTACAAATGATGCACAGCGCAGAATGAAAGCCTTGTAATGGTCACAAAAGACACTGTGAACATACGCCTCCGCGTCAAGGGCAAGTCAGTAAGTGACACTGCACTACTGCCAGTGCAGAGAACACCGTGCGGGCGGCCCGGCATCCAAATAACGCAGCACTAGTACTACTGGTAGTACTGCAAACTCTCGGCGACAGCGCATATCGCAGCCATAGTAAAGCAAAGAGCACAAGTTGGTGGCCAGGCAGCCTGGCTTGGCCCAAGCTGGTGACCAGCCTGTAAAAAGCCAATCCGCCCTGAGGGCGCTGCAACACCACCACACACTGCTGCTCAGCACAACATCCACCCCTTGCGATACTGATGCAAGTGGCGTACGAAAAGCATGCAAGCCGCTTGCGTGGAGCAGCGTGCTGACCTGCGCTGTCACCACAGTGCCACGGTCTGACAGCAACTTCAGCAAGCCTTGACGTAGGACGTGAGTCATGCTGCCCAAATCGGCAGTTCCACACCCCACTGGGGTTGTTTGATATATACCTGCTGCTACCTCGACTCTATTGGCAGCACGCCTCTGCACTTGCTGTGGACCGCCAGCCTGCACTGCCGCCAACTGCCGGTGCTGCATGCTCCGCAGGCTGCTGCAAGCCCTGCCGCTGTGTGCTGCTCAGTGCTTGGGCCTGTGCTTTGAGGGCGTCTTGCGCGGCTGGCTGGTCTTTCGCTTCTTGTGCTTCACCCACTTCTGCGCCTCCTCCTGCAGCAGCAGCAGCAGCAGCACAAGTAAGACCTGTGTGACAGCTAGGGACCGGGTATCAGTGCATTGCACCCTGAGTTCCGTTCAACAGCACAACGGCACGTTGGACTTCAAATGAAGCTTGCCACAAGTGACTCACGCATGCTATGCCAGCATCATTGCTGCACATCATCACTACAGACCCCTGATGAGAGCACCTCAGCTGATCTCTGGTAGCACTACAGATCAAATCACCTCAACCAGCAGCCATCAGTGTCCTGTTGCAGGAAAACCCGGAGCAGGACATCGATGGCTGCCAGCTGGCATGATAAGGGTAGGCTACTGCTACTAGAGTGCTACATCTTCGGCACCGTGCTCTGCCACCTGTAGGTGAGTTGCCTGGTGCTGGAAACCAGCATGCAAAGCAGGTGAAGCAGGCAAGACACCCAACTGTGAAAACCTGCAAATCCCACATGCATGTATGGATGTAGGCCCTAGCCCAGCGCTGGTTCGCGCGCAACTGCAGCTCGCCTGTGCATGCAGCAGAACGCTAATGAGCACTCAGGCACGGCTGAATCTTCCAAAGCTCAACAATGCCACTCAAAGCGCCGTTACAAGGTTCCCGGCGCCGCACCTGCAGCTTGCCGTAGCGCTTCTTGCGCGTGTGCTGCAGCTCCTGGTCGGCCAGCAGCTGCTCAGTCAGCGTGGCCTTGCGCTGGCCTGCGCTCAGCCGGCCCCCGTAGAAGTCCAGCGCGTCATCTACCACAGTGCCGATCTGCAGCAGCAGCAGCCAGGCAGGCAGGCAGCTGACTATCAACACAGGGTAACAAAGTTTTCAGAGACCTTGTGCAGGCATGTCCCAGGATGGCCTCGTGCCACTGCTCCCTGGACAGCTGCTAGCTGCGGCACACATTGCACCAATCACATGTTTCTCTAGCAAGGGGTGCACCCAGAAACGAGCCACTCCCAAACCACCTGTGGTGGCTCCTAACTGCCGGCACTCATCAGCATGCAACTGACCGCCCGCAAGTCGAGCATCGCAGAACACGCATTGAAAGTCAACATAGGGTTGACAAGCTGCATTCACTTACCGCAAAGTGCTTGGGGAACTTTGTCTCGTCAAAGCTCTTGTAGAAGCGCTTGGGGTCATATGCGCCACGCAGCCGCAGCAGTCGCAGGTCGCGCTTCACATCATCGGTTATCTCAACAGCAGGCAGCTGGTACCACTTCCTGTTGGCACCCTCTGGCCCAGCAGCAGCAGCACTGCCGCCCTTGCCGCTACCTTTCTTGCCCCGCTGCTGCTTGCTAGCTGTAACACTACTGGCAGCTGCTGCTGCAGGAAGCTGCTTTGCCAGCCCCTTTGGCTTAGTGGCTGCTGATACAGAAGGTCCCTCAGCCGCAGGTGCAGAGGCAGCAACATCCTGCGCTTCGTCAGCAGCTGCCGCTGCTACTGCAGGGTTATGCACCTGCGGGCCTGCTGCTGTGAGCTGCTGCTGCTGCTGGGTGCCTGCAGCTGCTGCTGCCACAACCCGGGCTGCACGGGCTGGCAACTGCAGGCCAGTCTGTGGCCGCCAGCGTAAGTTGTCTAGCTCCATATCTTCTGCATCACTGTCGTCCGCTGCTGCTGCTGTGTGGCGATGGTGCTGCTGCTGGTCTGCTGGTGCACTGCTGCCTAGTGCTGAGCGGATGCTGGCTGCTAGGTTCTGCAGCATGTCGGGCCCATCAAAGTCCCAGCCATCCTCGTCATCATCACCGTCTGCTGCATCTTCACTTTGACTCTCGTCTTCACTGGCAGGGGCAGCAGCGGCAGCAGCAGTTCGCCTAGCTGCTGGTAGAGGGGAGGGTGCTGGCTGCTGCCGCTGCTGAGCCTGCCGCCTTCGCTGCTGCTGCTGTTGCTCCTCTGCAATCTCCTGCTGCCCTTCATGTAGATGCTGGCGTTGCTGCTGCACATCTGCAGCATCTTGGTCTGCTGCGGCTGCTGCTGCTGCTGCAGCTGCTACTTCTGATTCTTCTGCAATCGGCTGCAGATGTCCTGCAGCACTGTGCCCAGCCGTTGCGGATCGTTTACTACTATCGTTTCCGCTAGACACCTCTTGCTGACTGCCTTGCCCTGCCTCGCCAGCGTCCTCTGTTTGGGCAGTCAGAGACCGTGACCGCCGTGTAGACACCATGGCCACAGTCTGTTGACGTCAAAATGCCCTTTGTTCGCAGTTTTCAAGGTTCGGAATTGCACGGTGCAAGGAACGACACAGTGCGATGTGCACACTGTGGCAGGAAGCCCAGGCCGGCAGTCACAGTTGAAGCAGAGGAGTGGTCAGCCTATACAAACAGTTGCCTGTACATGTGCTGAGGAACCTGTCAGTAGGTGAATGAGGCTGTGTTGAGCTGCTTGCAGGCGGTGTGTGATGATGACACTGTGACATCCTGGGCTCTCAGGGAGGTTCAGTTGGAGGTGTTGCGACACCATGCATGCACAACAGAGCTGTGCGGGGTGAGAAGCATGTGGGGTGATGAGCAATTTGACAAAAGCTCATATGATGTATTTGCTGTCCAACACACCCTTCAGATGCAGGTTATCACAGGGTGACCTGGGTGTTGCCTGGGAGCGCAGGGCATGCCACGGCCGCAGCCCAGGATTTCGTTAAATCAGAACTGAACTAGTGAAATAAGATGTACAGCTGTTGAACACCATGGTATCAGGATGTGTTGGTCGTCAAGCGTCTGGCGGGCCGTCCTGGCGGTCAGGTTTTCTGAACTGCCGGTGGTGGCCAGGTGCCAAACCTGATGGCCTGGTGAGCACGACAAACAACACAATGCACCGTTTGAAGTAGCGTTTCACCTGCAGGACAGCTCAAAGCTGTTGTTTCTGTGATGATTGAGCGCCGCTCACTGCTGGCAGCACAGTGCAGGTACCAACAGCACCTGCCTTGTGATGCGTGGCCGCCGACCTGAGATGGACTGTAGCATTATGCTGACTGTAGCATTATGCTGACTGTAGCATTATGCTGAAGTTGCGTAACGCTTGAGCGCGCAGTGATCACGCTGATTTGGGCCTTGCTTGTGGTTCTTAGAGTTTCGTAACTTCTAGTGGGTGTCACTGGCAGCATAAGGGGGGACCGTGCAGAGCGTCCATATCCCCAAGCTTTGTGACCACCCATCTCCACAGTATACAAGGACCTGCTCGTCGTCCGGATCAGGAACGCCTGCTGCTTCACGACGCATCACACGCACGCATCAGCACAACAGCAGCCCTCGCCATGGTGAAGATCATTTACTTCGGCATCCCAGGTAAGCGCGGTGACTACTAAAGAACTACCGTCAGTGCGTTGCTCTTGAGCAGGCAGCAGGATCATTCAAGCAGTTGACAGCAGCAGATCACCCCTTGGATCACAATCCTCTGTTCTCTGTTGATAGCTGTGCAGCTCATGCGGCACGAAAGGTTGAAGTAATGGCGTGTGATATGACAAGATATGGGCGTTGCTGTGGCTGCTACATGCACGATATTCATTGCTGCTGCTTGAGCATGTGCTGCTGCTGGTGTAAGCTTGTTACGGAACAGCAGATTATCAGTGTCTCAAGTACCCAAAGCATAGAATCAACCTGATTGATTTCCTGACCTTGCAGGCCGTGCTGAGGTTGCTCGCCTGGCTCTGGCGATCGGCAAGATTGAGCATGAGGTGAGGCACAGCACCACATGCGCTGCACAGCAAACAGCTCAAGCAGTGCATTTGATGATCTGGCCTGAGATGGCCGATTACAGAGCATCAACACAGCAGCTGTTTCTCAATGCTTGCTACTGTTGCTGTTGCTGGTAGTGCTCACGCAACAGATCACAGCAGCAAACTCAAATCCAGGATCATTGGCAGGATTATCACACCCTGGCCACCCGGCCCCCAACAACTGGCAACTCACAATCACCAGAGCCACACTAATCAGGCCGTAGTGTGCTGGTGGAAAGATGTTGCTCGATCCCTTACACTGTATTCTTCATACAAGTTTCAGATCACCAACTGCATCCGCACAGCTGTCAGACATTTCATTTCGACAGTTTGGTGTCCAATAAGGCATCCACCTGCCCCGCCTGCTGCTTGCAGGACAAGCGTGTTGACTTTGAGGAGTGGCAGAAGCTGAAGCAGGAGGGCTGGGCGCCTTTTGGGCAGCTGCCTGTGCTGGAGGTGGATGGAAAGTACCTGGCACAGAGCGCTGCAATTGGTAGGTGGCATGGCTGCACCAGCAGCGGGGATTGCCACTTTGTATCGAAGCACGCTACTTTGTCAGCGCTGCGGATGTCCAGGGGGCAATGCTGAAAGCTAATTAATAATGGAGAGAAGGAGCATCTCATATGTAGCACGGCACAACTGCCAAGCTGCAGGTCCTTTCTGTGTGGCGACATGTGTTGCCTTTGTGTGAATGGCCGAGGTCATGCACCTTCCACAGATGTGCCCAATGCAATAACACCAAACAGGATGTCATACATACGCACTCACGTGTTGCAAGCCATGCACAGCTGCTGTACTGTATTACTACCACCCTACTGCTGTGCTGCCCTGTGGTTTCCTGCACGTGCTGGTGTGGCTGTGCTGCCAGACCGCTACGTTGCGCAGCGAGCTGGGCTGCTTCCGAGTGACCCCTGGCAGGTGGCGGTGGCTGACCAGGCCTACTTCTTCTGCGAGGATGTGTGGCAGGTGAGGGGCGCAGCATGAATAGCATTCTAAGTTCCATGGCGTTTGGATTTGAATATGTTCTACAAAAGCAAGACCACAAATGGTTGCTGCGTTTTATGCAGTCTGTGCTGAGACAGGGATGCTGCGTGCCCAGCTTTGGCCATTTCACTCCTGCAGCAACGAAGTGCTAACCCATGTGTGCCTGGAGGAAAAGCAACGAACTGCTAACCCATGTGTGCCTGGAGGAAAAGCAACGAACTGCTAACTCATGTGTGCCTGGAGGAAAAGCAACGAACTGCTAACCCATGTGTGCCTGGAGGAAAAGCAACGAACTGCTAACCCATGTGTGCCTGGAGGAAAAGCCAAAGGCTTTTGCTGTTATGTCACACACAATGATAACATGCCTGACATGCCTAACACAACATAACATGCCTGACATACCCAACACAGTGATGCCATGCCTGTCTCCTGCTGCTGTGCAGACGCTGTACCCCAGCTTCAAGATCAAGGACCCCGAAGAGAAGGTGAAGGCGCGCCAGGAGCTGCTGGCAGGACCACTGGCAGACAAGCTCAAGCTGCTCAGCAAGACAGTGGTGAGCAGCCGGCGCAGCAGCAGTGCAGAGACATGCCCTGCATGATGTTGTCATGTGCACCATAGCATTTACCAGAGCAGAAGCAAGAATGATATAACTCTTGGGAGAGCAATTCACCAGTAGTCACACGACTCCAGCCTGTGGTCGACATCAAAAGGCCCAACTTGATCTGGCAGAGCAAGCAATGGGGCACAGCACAGCGCCTGCTTCAACCCATCAAAAGCAGCAGCAGCAGCAGTCCAGCCGTAAGGCATGTGTCATTAGCTGCAAAGGCGCACAATGCTGAGCATATCCTGCAATATTGACTGTACTGTCGCACAACACCAAGCAACATCCTCATGGACTTGACAGTGGGCGAGGCAGCTTCAAGGCGGCAGCATCCATGTTCATGACGCGCCGAAAGCCCTGAGCAGACACCATATGCACAAGGCAAACTGCTTCCCTCAACATAAACTGCACTTCAAGGCGTTCATTTTCAAATTTAAGATGAATCCGTTGAAGAGCAGTTTCTGTGTGCCTGAACTGGTTTGCCCTGTTCATATGGTGTCTGCGGCGTTCAAAAGCACGTTGCAAGGGTGACAGTTGCCCCTCATATTCAGCCGTGAACACAAATGTATCCACAATTTATTTCTGCACCCGGCACGCTATCAAGCACGTCATCCATCAACTGCAGAAAGATGATTGGGGCAGACATTTCCCCATCCCCATCCGACGGAACTCAAAGTTCTAACTCTGAGTTCTGTTGCATGCAGATGGGTGTAATGTCTCTCCCGATCACCTTTCTGCGGTTGATGGATGGCGTGCTTGATAGCGTGCCGGGTGCAGAACCTCAATCATCATTGATTGGTCTTCGCTCAACCAATCCAGCTACACACCCATTCCCATGCTTTTTTGTCATCTATTACAACAACATACTATGGTTCAGTAAATCGTTGATACATTGTCCACTGCATTGTCAACTGAATCGTTGATACATTGGCAGTTGCCAAACAAAGTAGTGGAGCCCGTTGGGAGGCAGTCCTCTGGCCTGATAGGCACTTGCCAGAAACCAGCGGCATAATCCGTTGAGACCACATCGTACAACCACGCGTTGCTGCACGAACCTCAAAATTTGTGGCAGAGGATAGGGGCCAGGCAGGGTACCTCTGTTGTAAACCCACACAGAGATGCAGGCTTCCATCCGGCTTCTAAAAACAACAGGACTCTTCCACGCCGACGAGCTGCGGCAAATTACACCTAGACGTAACAGACACTCCAGCTCCCATGCGCAACCATAAAGACTCGTTATGACTCGACTTGTGAGCCGCCGCGTCACTGCCTCAGCACAACCAGTGGAATGCAGTGACAGACGCCCTTCGCATCCGAAACACACTCAAGAACCGTAGCATCAACTGAGATCATGTACTGACTCAGCAGGGTCTGCAGCTGATCAAATCGCTGCTGCGCCGCAGTGCGGATATGGATCCCGCTGCAGCCGCTAATTATCCATCAAAGCATCATGCTGCTGGGCACTACCAGACTCAGACGCACATGGCAAGCACCGTCGCTCACCACCTGGCATACAACACAACTTTTCATCAGCGAGGATGAGTTATGCGTTATGACAGGTGGTGAGCGTGCTCGCCATCTGCGCTTATGCTGGTGGTGCACAGTAGCATGATGCTTGGATGAATGCTTTCATCATGGCCTTGAGCTTGCATCGTCAAGGGCACACACCGACCTCTGTATGGAGGTCTGCGGCTGCCTGTGACGGAAACCTCCTGCACCAACAAAACCTGTCATCAGCCGTCATCGTTGATGCTATGGCTTCAAAGGGTGATACTGATGATGAAATTTCGTCACCAGTCGCTGCTGTCGCAAGTTGCCGCTGCTGTCGCAAGTAGCTGCTGCCGAGGCTGCTGTGTGTTGGGTGTTTGCAGGAGGGCCGTGCAGGCAAGTTCCTGACTGGTGACGCGCTGAGCCACGGTGACCTGGCGGTGTTCTGCAACCTGTCCACCCTGCAGAGCGGCTGGCTGGACGGTGCGCACTGCAGCAGCTTGAGCAACGGGGTGCCCTAAGTGGTGCACAGTTCTGAACAGCTGCTTAGAGTCCTGGCCGTAAAACAGCAGCCACAGCTTTGTATGCAACTCCATCAAATTGGCAGTTGATCTCAGCAGTTGCTACAGCCAGTGTTCTCTGCGCTATAAAGTTGTATGGGTAATGGTGGAAGCAGAGCAGCACGTAGCCGACACTGCGGTGCCCAGTAGCAGCAGCAGTGGGGATTTGTCATGCATGCCAATACACAGCTATCATATGATACTATGATAATGCTGACACCTATCATGCTGTGCCCTGCCGCTGCCACATTATGATGTCCTGCAGGCATTCCCAAGGACGTTTTGAACAGCTACCCTGCTTTGAAGGAGTTCCGCAACACTGTTGCAAGTGTACCAGAGATTGCTGCCTTCTATGCTGATGCCAAGAACAATGATGATATCAGGACCACTGGCTTCAGGGCGGATGCCTGATGCAGATGCACGCTGGCGCAGCGGCTGCCAAGCAGAAGTCGAAGTGCTGACGGTTGAAATCTCTCAACTGCCAAGCGTGATGGGAAGGACAGCTCTGCAGCAGACTTGAGTGGTTGCTGGCATCAGTAGTGCGGTAATGAATCCATGCCATCTCTGTTCTTGGTGAATCCCCTTACCTCACTGTGTGTTTGCCAGCATGCCTGGTGCCGTGCACCAACCTGGTAAGAAGCAGAGAGCTTCTAGGCCGCTGCAGCTGAGGAGCAGGTGTCAGAACCAGAATCTGCTGTTTCAAAAGTGCAATATACGGCTGGAGTGAGTAATGGACGCTGTATGGCCAAGTAGCGGAGGACCAGCAGGTCATCAGTGAACACAACAGCAGTGCATCTCGCGCTCGATCCTCCATGGCGCATTGGCTTTCCGTCAATCAGTCAATCTAAAGTATTCAATAGTTTTTTGCAGCTGCCTTAGAAGGCACAGGTTTCAGCAGTGAAACACACCGTCCGATCTTTGGCAGCGGGCGTACGGTTCGAGTCGTGTGCAACATCAACAACGTTTTACGCGAAGAAAGGCTCAAATCTGTGGCTGGACAGCTTGCTCGCTACGGTGTGTTTGTATCGCCTGCTGCTGTGACACATACTGCTGTAAGCTACCCTGCTCTTGTCTATATAAAGGTTTATTGTCGCGATCTGAAACTGTGACGCTGTTCTGAAGCACTTAGTTTGTGGATGTGGGGCGGGCAGTGACCACCATGCGTTGCTCGCTGCACGGGTCGTGCAGCTCGCAGACGTTTTCTTTAGTACAACGACGTCATGTGGCTCAATGTCGCTGCCAGTGGCTGGAGAGCAGCAGGTGTGGTTGGAGGACCTCAGCACCACCACCTGCTATTCAACACCAGATATCATGTTGTTCAGCCAAAGCCTACATGCTGCCGTTTTCCAACGTTCAGACTGCGTGATCTTTCTAGATCATTACACTCAACTGCTTTGATGGGTTCTGGCTCCTGCATCCTTACAATCGCTTGTGCCTGGGTTTCTACCACACAGGTGTGTGCACACCCCACGTTGCTCCACAGAGCTGGTTGCTCCGCTCAGCAACGTAGTGCTCACACAGCTGGACCAGCTTCCTGCCCCAGCAATAGCTGCAGAGGTCTCCACCCGACATGATGAGGTGTCCAGGGTTGGAGGATCATTGCCTCAGCCACAGAAACCGCACCTTGCGCACAACAGGCAGCAACAGCCATCTGCAGCTGTTCCCCAGCCGTCTGGCGCAGCTGATAACTCAGCTCAACCCCAAGCAGCTGTGGTGGACGTGCAGCAGCTGGCGCAACAGCCTCAGCAGCAGGTGCTGCAGCAGGCAGCTGCAGTGCAGCCAGAGCAGGCGCTCCCACCACAGCTGCAACAGAGCAAGCAGCTGGCACAGCAGTCTGGTAGCAAGCGCAGCAAGAAAGCGAAGGCACGTGCCGCAGCAGCGGCAGCAGCAGCAGCAGCTCCGCAAGTCAACGATGTCTTGCAGGAACCACAGCAGGAGCCACAGAAGCCAGCGCGCTCGCACAGGCGGATGCACACACAAGCGCCCCTCAAGTTCAAGCCGTGTGGCCGAGGTGGCAGCTTGAAGCATGCAGCAGCAGTCAGCAAGCATCTGTCACAAGGCAAGCAGGTGCTGCTGCCTGCCGGCAGCGGCATGCAGGTTGCGAGGGGCGTTGCTGCGCTGGCATCTGCGCGTACGCTTATGCTGGGATACGGCAGCAGCACAGGCCTAGCATTGCAACCTAGCTTCCCAGCAGCAGCTGCTGCTGCTGCTACTTCACCAACGCAAGAGCAGCCGCGGACGCAGGTGCAGATAGAGCAGCTTGACCAGCAGCAGCAGGGCGGTAGGCAGCAAGATGGCAAGAGCAGCAGCAGCGCAGACAGTGGCATCATGATGTTTGTTACTGGCTTGCCAGAGGCGCAGCTGCGCCGATTTGAGCAGTCGCCACTCATTGCCGCACGCTATGGCAACCCCAGCTTGCTTGCAGGAGCTGCATTCGCGCGTGTGTGCCAGCAGGGCTTCACTGCAGTGCGTGCAGCAGGGCCTGATGCAGCTGCTGTTGCGCTGGCTGCTGCAACACAAGCGCGGCGCAAGCTGCTGGGCTGCGGGCTGGATTTGGCTGTAGTGCCAATGACCGAGTTTGTAGACATAGACAGCTTGACAGGGCCGGACGGCCAGCCGTTGGTAGATGTTGAGAGCGATGAGCAGCAGCAGATCGAGTACGGGCCTGCTGATGAGTATGGCAGGCAGTGTGTGCGCGTTACGGTGCTGCACTTGATGCGCTGCGAGCCGCAGCAGCCGTGGCAGCTGCTGCCGTGGCCACCTGCGCCAGAGCAGCAGCCGGCAGTGCTGTGGCAGGCTGAGCAGCTGGAGATGCAGCAGCGCGCATGGCTGCAGCAGCAGCAGAGTGCCGCTGTGCAGCAGCCGCAGCGGCGGAAACTAGCAGGCGGAGATAGCACGCGGCAGCAGCAGATGAGTGGCGCGGTGCAGCAGGCTGCAAAGGCTGGCGGGAGTGCTGCTGCTGCTGGCGCTGCTGCTGTGATGCCTGTACTGACGGGACTTGCTGTTCCTGCAAGCAGTGCGCAGGCCAGCACGCTTGACAGTTCCAACGCCAGCAGCGCCTGGCCAGCCAACTCTGCCAATGACGCAGCTGTTACCACCGAGGCAGATGAGTTGGTGCTGCAGGGGGGTGCTTATAGCCATGCTCAAGGCATGGTTGCACGCCAGGGTGCATCTGTGCTGCTGCAGAAGCAGCGCAAGAGCAAGCGGCAGCTGGTGGCAGCAGCGCAGTCAGCAGCACATGCCAGCAAGGGCAACTGTAGCAGTGGCAATGGCTCGGCTGCCAGTTGAGTGAAGCAGTCCTGCAGCCAGCGGCTTGCCATGAGGTCAGCCAAAGCTTGTAGTTTATAGCTGTTGATAGCAGGTCGTGTTGTGGGTGGGGTTGTGGTGTACGGGTAGGTGGTTGGTCGTTGGCGGGTGCTGTGCCGTCAAGCAATCAGCTGCGGCACACTTTGTTGGGGACTTGGAACTCAATCGTGTGCAGAGCTTGTGCCACATTGCTTAGATAAATGCTGGTTGAGCATCAGCTGTTGAAAGCTTTCTGGTGGCATGGAAAGCAGGGAGTGCTTGGCCCTGGTGTCACCAGCCTGTACATTGTTTGCTGAAATAAGCGACAGCATGATTGACCATACCATCAGACTGGCTGTATACTGCCTGTCAGTTTGTTGCATGCAAGCAGGAAGATGTCAGTTGGCTGGGCATCTAGCCCCTGCTGGTTAGGCGTTGCGTGTATGCACTGGACTTGAAGAGGCATTCGTCAGCCTGATCACGAAGCCTTGATACAACACAGCATGATCAAGGATTCGATGGTGTGGGTTACCCACGTATTTGGGTGTTCGTTATTGTGTGTGCAGCCTGCAGTGCAGGCCTTGTTAACGGCAACAGTGCAGCTGGTGGTTCGGAGGGCCTTGTGACCTGGCGGCAGTGAGGCTGAGCTGCTGATTACAGCACGTCGCATCATCATCAAATTACCAGATCAAGCACGTCGTGTGTTGTGTTTGTAAGCATTACCTACAAGTTTGCTTTGCAGCAGTGTATCTGCACCAGCTTCAGTGTCTAGCAGCGACACGCTGAAGGAGACAGACGCTCAGCGGCTGTACAGTAATGCCAAGCACGACTGTGGTGGAGACCGTTCCTGGTGCTGTTTGTTCAGCGCCTTGCCAATTCATGACCATGGTTGCTGCAATGATTCGGTATTCAAATCCATTTCCATTTGACATCGACAGGCTGCAGGAGATCCTGCACAGCCCACCAGATGACGACATTTCAGACAATCAAAAACGGCTCGTCCACTAGCGTACCTATCCCTGTCACTGATTGGTGGCTGCTACTGGCATTACTCATTCCAAATGTAGGGTGATGCCAAGGGTGGGCACACTGTCGGTCCGGCCGGACACTGTCAGGACTGACAAACACGTTGTCCAGCAGGAACGCCTCAGAGATTCCTTCGCCGCCAATTGATTGATCACAGTTTTATAAGCTTACCGAATGCACATATAGAAGCAGTACTTTCATTGCTAAGAAACCCCTCTCATTAGTTGTCGAGTAGACCGAAACTGCTGTTAGCGGACACAGACGCGCTCAAATGCCGCCCTTGTATATGCAATAAGTTGTGGCTGTACTGTTCTGCATTAGCACTGGCAGATCTCTGACGAATGCGCCAGGATGCGTGGAGCGTTCTTACTTGCCTAGTGCTGCTGTTGTGCACGGTAGCCTGCGTGCCAACAGCAGCAGCAGGCTCCAATGCAGCACGGTTCTTGAAGCTTCAGGAACAGACTCCATGCCAGCCGTGGACAGTGGAGCCACAAGACAGGCAAGCAGCAGCACCCGTACAGCACACGTCAGCAAGGCCAGCAACTTGAAGAACCTGCTTACCAGCAGTATCTGGTGCATGCTGCAGGTGCAGTTACGTCATTGAGCATGCGGACGCCTGCTACCCTGATGGTGGTTGGCAGGCCTATCTGCGTGTGCACTACTGCACATTCACAGGCGCCTGGTGAGCGAAACAGTACTCCTAGCTACTAGCAGCTGCTAGTATGCGTGCAGGTACTAGGCCTGCCTGCATGCATGCATGTAAGATGCATGTGGTAGATTGACCCATACCATTGCAATCAGCAGTCGGATACAAATCTTGCTTTATCACCTGCATGCATGCTTTCCGCTGTTTCCATGCAGGGAATGGGTGTCGCTGCTGCTGCTGTTCCTGGCAGCAGTGTTGTGCTTCTTCGTGCTGCTGACGGTGTCTGAGCGCTTCTTCTGCCCAGCACTGGAGCTCATATCTGAGTACCTTCGGCTGCCGCCGGTGGTGGCGGGTGCTACGCTGCTGTCGTTTGGCAATGGCGCTCCTGACATCTTTACACAGGTCGCAGCAGTGGGGCAGGTGCGTATTGCAGAGGCTGTGCGCAAGCATAGCAATTTGCCAGTGCCACGCAGCTACAGCAGCTAGCAGCAGCAGGTCTAACGTTATGGCGGTAGCAGCTACGACTAACTGCAGTCGCAACCTGGGCGTACCTATTCGGCTTGGTTGTTCTGCAGATGTAGCGTGAAGTACACAGGTATAACTCATAGTATGGCTGTGGCAGTTCTGCATGTCATTCATCGCTCTTCGTCCACATGGATGCGGCCTTCTAATACATCATGTGCTGCACACTGCTGTGCGCTGCTGCATGTGTGTGTTCACAGGGTGGCAGTGCTGCAGTTGGCATGGCGCTTGCTGAGCCGCTGGGTGGTGGGCTGTTCACCACCAACATCGTGTTTGGGCTGGTGGTGCTGGTAGCCAGGAGGGCAGCAAACGTGAGCCAACAGGCAGCTGTCAGGAGACGTTATTTAACACAGTTTGAACGGCTTGCAGAGCTTGTTTGTGCTGTTTGCACATTGTGCATGCTGGCGTTCTATGGTATGCACACAAAGTGGCAGCAGCGCGGACATGGCTACGCACAGGCACATCTCCTTTGCCAGCAGCCATACGTATGTGACGTGCTGGACTGTTCATCATGTTAGTGGTGCGGGCAGTGGCTGACCAAGGGACTGATCTGTTGCTGTTTGTCACTTCGCAGGTGTCTATCCAGCGTTGGGCGTTCATGAAAGATGTGGCCTTCTACTTGATGGCACTGCTGATGATAGCAGCGATTATAAGAGACGGCAAGGTGGGCAGGGCGGCTGGCTGGCAGCAGCTGCATGTGCTTGCAGGACATGTGTGCAGCAGCAGAGTGTGGCGCATGTTGCATCACAGTGCAGCATGGTGTGGCGGCGAAGTTTATCTTTCATGTGGAGCAGCAGCTGTTCTTGCATGGTGCTTGAATGGTGATATCTGGTTTCAGATAATGCACAATCCAACAGTTGAAGGTTGAATGAGTAGCAAGTATGCATGGGATGCTGATGTTGCCGCGCTGCTGCAGGTTGTGATGTGGGAGGCTGCCTCCATGGCTCTGATGTACGTAGCGTATGTGTGCGTCACATTCTGGGTCAGCAGGCATGACGATCCGCTGCAAGCTGACGCAGCACTGCATGAGGTGCCCCAGGATGAGGGTGTGGGTGAGTCACACATGCAACGCAACCCTAGCTTGCAGGAAACTGCATGCTGCTGCGGCCCTTGCTCTGATCATGCACTGCTGCCTGCGTGAGCCACGTCTGATGCTAGCCATATTGTTATCTGCTTAGCAGTGGTTTGAGGGGCGGGGGCCTACACGTAGGCCGTTCGCCATCCCAGGTGAACGCATAATAGTGCCAAACAAAGTAGATTGAATAAACTTTGAAGCGAGGTGGTTTGACCAACTATGTGCTGTTTGTTGGAGCGCTGATGGTGTGCTGCTGCTTGTTGCTGCTGCTTCGCAGACATGCCAGACAGCTGCAGCGAGTACAGCGATGGACATGACTACCTGAGCAGTCACATGCATGGCCACGTAGACAGCCACATGCTAGATGTGGCAACCAGCACACACCTCACAGACATTGAAGCAGCTGCAGCAGCAGCCGCAGCAGCGGGAGCAGCAGCAGCGAGCTACAACCCCCGCGTGGGGTTGAGCCCCAGGAGTGCAGCAAGCATGCGCAGCGATGCCACAGTGCGACTCGCCACGCCAAGCCCGATTCTGCGCAACAGCAGCAGCAAGCGGTACCCCGTAGGATCGCTAGAAGAGCCGCTGCTGCCCCTAGTAGAAGAGGGCGATCGGTCAGCTTCAGGTGCATGGTTATCGCCAGACGCGCAGCTAGCATCACCAGCGCTAGATTCACCCCCTGGGGATGTGGAAGCTGCGCTTGTTGCTGAGGACAAGACAAAGGTAGCAGCAGGAGGCACTGCAGCGGCGCCCAGTGGTGAAGCGGTCTATGCTGATGAAGCTGTGCCTTTGAAAGCAGCAGCAGCAGCAGCAGCAGGGCTGCCGCCGACGGCCTCAGGCGGCAGAGCGCTGCGCAAGTTCAAGACGTTCGCAGAAGGGTCCAGAGTGACTGTTGTGGTGCCGCCATCTGATGCGAGTAATGGAGGGGCGGTGACACCCAAGTGGCATCAGCTGAGTCCCCGTGCCTTTTCAGAAAGTGGCGCACTGACGCCAGAGCGAGCGTTCAGCGTTCAGCGCTGCACGTCTGTGACGTCTGGAGGCAGCATCTTTGCGACTGCCTCGCGCGGAGCCAGCCAGCAAGTGATGCCCCTGGTGCAGCTGCTGCAGGTGCGTGCAGTTGGTCGGAACGGAGCAGGCACGGCATGCTGCAGAGGGGTAGATGTCAGCGGTGACTGCGCTTGTTGAGCGCTGCTTGCACCACTGCGTGTGATGTTTCTGGTCCAGCTGGAACAGATGGCTGCGGTGGCAATTGTTTTGCTGTGAGTCGCTTCAAGTCAACGCACGGTGCAGATGCTTGTACTCGCTGGCTTGCCGTCTGTGAACAACCAAGTCTTGCTCCTAACAGCTACGCGTTGGTTTGGCGAGAAGCATCAGCGGCACAAGTTCAAGGAACATGGTACTTACATCATTGCTGTGGCGCTGCGTGTGGCTTGAAGGAGCACCACCAAGCTGAGCAGCAGGAGCTGCTGCAGAAGCAGTACGAGGAGCATCTGGCGCTGATGCAGCTGCATGAGGAGGCGCAGGTCTACAAGAGCAGCAGGGCCACCGTGTTCAAGCACAGGATGCAGCACCCGCTGATGCTGCTGCTGAGCTGCACGATGCCTAGGGTGAGTGCAGGCACGGCTGCAGGGGCTGCTGAGGATGCATTTGTTGTTTAATGTTCAGGAAGACTGGCCTGTTTTAAAACAAAACTAACTTGGCTGTGCAGGAAGATTTGTTTGATATTTTTGATGCACTGCAGCACGGCACCAACAGGATGCTGCAGGCAGGAATGGCAGAACCTTGACAAGTGCAATCAGGCTGCCCAGCATGCTTGTCGTATTTCGACTCTCTTTCTGTATCACACATTGTCATCACCCTTTGGCTACCGCTCACATCCACATCCACGTGTGTGTGCAACTTGTGCATGTGCAGGTTGGCACCGGCCACGGCCACCACTATCAGCGCTGGCGTGCCACTCTGCTGCCCATCACAGCTCCATTGACGCTGTTTGTGGCGGCACCTGACCTGCTGCCGTCTGTGGGCCAGGCTGGCATGCTGTACAGCCTGCTGTGTGCTGCTGTGGGCTCTGCTGTCATCTACAGCACCTACCCGAGCAGCAACGTGCCACGCAAGGCGCTCAAAGGTAGGCGATGCAACACCAGAAGGCTGGGCGGGCAACTGTCACCACTGCGTGCGTTGATTTCACTTGCGGCGCCGCAAGCATTTTGTCTGCAGCAGCTCTGCACTCACCAGCGTTGTATCCTCCACAGCATGAATCATTCAGCACATGTGCATACAGAACAGCTACTTACTGTTACATTGCACGCCTTTCCGCCCCACCTTCTGTTATTCGTATGCAGGTGTGTTTGCAGTGATGGCCTTTTTCCAGTCCATCTGCTGGCTCAACATCGCCGCAAGCTCCATGGTAGCCGTTTGCGTGGTGTTTGGCGTCATTTTTGGCGTCAAGCCCGCGCTACTGGGCGCCACTGTCCTCGCATACGGCAACAGCGTACCTGACCTCATCAACAACTTGGCACTCGCGCGAGATGGCTTTCCATCTATGGCTGTTGCGGCGTGCTTTGCGAGCCCTCTGTTTGTGCTTATGGTGGGGATTGGCAGCGCGCTGGCGTATGGTGCGACGCTGAATCATGGGGTGCTGTTGGTGCCTGTGGATGGGCCGCTGATGGTGATGCTAGGGTTTGGCGTCGTAAACCTCGTGAAGTACCTTGTGGCGGTGCCGCTGCTGTATCGCTTTGCGATGTCGCGCAAGATGGCGGCGACGTCGTTCCTGTACTATGCATGCTTTAATGTGGTGTATGGGCTCGTGATAGCAGGCGTAATCCGCATCTAGCTGTGAGGTGCGAAGAGTAGCGACCGCCATTGCTGCAGGCTCTTCTGCATTGAATTGATACGGCTCCGCTCTGGTAGCCTGTTCTTGTTTGTTTCCACAGGGAGACAGCTGTTGCAGACCAGGAATGGGAGTGTTGAGATTGAATGAGGTGTGAAGCACTTGCTGGTGGGTGTTGAGACGGAAACAGCTGTTGATTTTGCCCGCTTTGTTTGAATGCAACCATGCCCAGCACATACGTCACACGTGCGGTGCCTAATCAACCCAATCGCAGCGTGTTACTTGGATCGCTGGGAATACAAAGCACCCATTGGCGGTGTGCGTGATGGTGCGCGCTTGTGGAGTGTTGCAGCGGGGTGGATTGTCGCTGGTGGATGTGTGTTGTAGTTATTTGGGCAGAGGGACAGGGCTCCTGAGTCAGTGCATTCCGAAACACAACGCATCGCCTGCATTGTTGTATTATAGTGGCAGTAACAAGCTTGCTGTCTATGTATGTCTAGCGTGCATCATCAAGATGTAGTACGTCCTTGTCTATGTGCATGTCCCGACGAAGCAAGGCTTTTGACGACTGGTATTGTGAGTTGCGTCTGTAAAAGTAGAGCATGTGTGTGTGAGTTTTGCGTGTGCTCGTTGGGCTGACAACAATGCATGCAGGGCTGTATGTGTGAGTGCATCAGCTCACCTTTGCTATTGATTTGGTGGTTGGGACTGCACGCCATGCACAGCCTCTGTTTTGCATTGGCGTGTGTCAGGTTGAGGAAGTTTTACAGCGTCGCAGTGTGCGCAAGCTTAGTACATTTAGCGACATGGCATGTGCAGTTACGTTTCGCTTTAGTGACTGAGCAACAGCGTGAGAGCGTTGGCGTGTCTACATATGGTTGCTGTTGCCCCAATACGCATGCTTATTGATACTGTTTGAGCGCAGATTAGTAATCTGAGCATCTTGGTGTGGTGCACAGTTGTATTTGATGCATTACATGTGGTATGTGCTGCATGGGGCTATGTGTTGTAGAATGCACGATGGCCCGTATTTCACATGACAGGAATCATGTGCTGGGCTTCCGCCAGTGGGTGTGAGACAGCAAGCGACAGGCACCGTGCAGTGACTGCATGGCACTTGCTCTGACGCCGTGCATGGCGCTTTTGCGCGCTTTTTGTGGCATAAGGCATGTCAAGATTGCTGCGGTCTCCTTGTATGGGGCTTTGACAACTCAATCAGCCATGTTTGACCAAATTGCATGTCTGCCAGGCAAGCAGTGGGACGTGGCTGCAGTGATGGGCTTGATCATCACCTGCTGATCGGCGCATTGCGAGCCGCCCTGCATCACATGGCTTGAGGGCCCTTGTAGAGTTGATTGCTGAAGCTTTCTGGTGCAGCTTCGAAAGTAACAAAACCGCCTGGCAGCTTGGGAAGGTTGGGGCCCTTGGAAGGTCGGTCTGATGACCTGCTGGTACTGAACAGGACTGCGATCATCCACAGCTATGGCAATCTGAGATCAGCACGGACCGTACACTGAATACACAGCAGTTGCCGACAAGGAACATGTTGAGACCTGGTGCCTCTTGCCTGCTGGCTTTGCGATCAAAGTGACTAGAATTAGCGCACCGGTCGCGTTTTTCTTAGATATCAAACAGTAGAACATGTCGGAGGAGCAACAGCAGCAGCAGGCAGCTGGACAGGGTGAGTGTGGGCACCAGCAGCACCGGCACACTCCAGCATCGTTGCTCGCGGTTGAGGAGACCACGGTTGCAGGCGATGAGGCAGTGTGCGGATCCTGCCCAGGATGGCGAGCGGAAGACCAGCACACCTAGCGCTGCCACTGCAGCATCAGCAAGCATCAACAAGCCCAAATTTGTACTGCACAGTTCACTGCTGCATGCATACACTGCTGCCCCATCCAGCCGTCCACAGCTGCTTTTGATCAATCCCTGGGCTCATATATACGTATTGCACTGTGCTGATGCTCGTTGCGTGCAACAGGCGATGCTCAGGAGGAGAACAACGCTGCAGCTGCTGCAGCGGCTATGGACTATGCCTTCAGCGAAGATGAGGACGAGGATGGGCCAGCGTTTGACTATGTGCCTGAGGAGGGGGAGGAAGCAGAGGATTGGGAAGAAGACGCAGACATGGACGAGGATGAAGATGAATGGGGAGAAGAGGTTAGTAGGCAGGCAGTTGTCGACGCCGCTGTAGCCAGCTGGCCTGCAGGCAGTTGACAAGGTGAGAGTTTATGCGAGCTTCTGTGTGTTATTTGGGGGGGGTTGCAGCTATTTCGGGAAAGCGCATGGGCTAGGCTAGCGTCACTGCAGGAGTGACATAGTCCCGGTCAACAAGCACTGCAGGTTGCTGCAGCATACCTCACAGGCAGCTGCAGCCCACGATGGCACCTGGCTTGCACCCACAAGAAGTGCAGCACGTGCCTCTCTGCGTGTTGCGAGCACGTGCCTCTCCCACATCATTCACGCGTCAGGTGCACTGTGCAGCAGCGGCTGCTGGGTGGATGCTGCAAGCGCGTCTGTGTGCTGCTGGTGTCCTGCAGGGCATGCCAGAGTTGACGGAGGGCAGTGAGGCAGAAGAGGACGACTGGCTGGATGATGAGGAGGTGCGGCAAAGTTGGGCTGATGTGTTAGGTAACAGTGTTGCATAACATTTTCCTGGTTTGTATGTATTGTTGGAGACTTTACCCCCATGAAAGCATGGCGTGCTGTGGCCAAGGGTGCTTGGAGTTGCCTGGAGGGAAGTAGTGTGGTGGCATGTCTGTTGCAAGGCATACTGTGGTTCTTTTGGTGCAGCGACCTCACCCTCCCTCGCTTGTACAGCCTTATTCAAATGCTATTTGTAACATGTTACTTTATGTTGTGTCCTGCAGGACGACTACCTCAAACCTGAGCAGCGGGTGCGCCTGGAGTGCGGCATGCTAGAGCATGATGCGCACTTCTTCACCAGCGACGAAGCCCGCAGGCATAGCCGCATCCCCTCGAGCACATGCCATCATCAGACTGCAGACGCAATAACGTTCTTGCCACGCCCAGCTGGCTATTCTTCCACAGCAGATGCAGCTGCAGCTGCAGCGCAAGCAGCAGCAGGGCTTGCAGGAGGGCTTGGTGGGCTGGGCGGTGGGCTAGGCAGCAGCAGCAGCAGCAGCAGGCGGATGAGTCGTGCAGAGGATGGGGCAGTGGAGGAAGTTGTTGTGTCGCATCGAACGCTGCTGAGCATCTGGCAGCTGGCACCTGGACAGGTAGGGCTGTTTGTGTGTGCAGGTTATTTGAGTTGACATGCACCAGCTATAGCAGCAGCTGCAGCAGTTTTCGCTCAACATCTGGGGTTTGGCAGTTAGCGCCTGTTCAGGCCCTTCAGGCTGTTGTGTGTCGTATGGCTGCTTCAGCTGCAGCTGTTGCATCTGCCTGTGATGCCGTGCAATTGGCTGGGCGAAAGCAGCAGCTGTTGTTGACCATTCAGCAACCGTCCTCTAGGCACGCTAGGTCTTGGAAGACGAGAACCTGCTCCACCAGCAGCTGCTACTATCCTGCTGAGACCATAGCAAGAAGTTTGGAGTAACAGTAGACACTGCACCACCAACTGCTGTTGCACCTCACTTCAGGTTCAGCAACGGCGCATACTCTGCACAGTTGCATCCAGCAATATTTAACAAATCTTACCCTGCCTGGCACTGTATCATTTTCGTTTACTGCTGCAGCCTGCAAAGCTCATGGCGCGTTGTGACACCGCCTTCAAGCACTACAGCATCGCAGCCTCACCCTGTGGCAACTTTGTCGCTGCATCAGGCAACAACGGCTTGCTACGTCTGTTCAGGGTGCAGCGAGGAACCTTGCAGGACGCTGCAGCACAGCAGACAGCACATGCAGCAGCCGCACCAGCAGCAGCCGCACCAGCAGCAGCAAAGAGTGCGGTCAAAGGCAGTGGCAGCAGCGCTGCTGGTGCGTTGCTGCCGTGGCGCTTTGTGCATGAGGCGACGCTGTTGTGTGCTGCTGGGCGTGAGACGATGGTCAACTCGGTGCGCTTTGGCAGCTTTGCTGGCCAGCCACGGCTGCTGGTGGCGCACCAGGTACAGGGCTGTGTGGCCATGTTGGGCACGATGTGTGTGTGTTTCTGAAACCTGCACAGCAGCATGGTTTGTATTGAGCAGTGGGGGGTTGGGGCTGGTGCCAGATAGGACTGCAGTGTGGAGTGTGCAAACAAGCAGCGGGGCTGTTGCGAGCAACAGCTGAAGCTGGCTGTGTATGCCAGCATGCACTGTTTTTGTCCCAGAAATCTCTGTCCCAACTGCAGCAGTACCGGCAGCAACATGCACCATTGTCTGTGTTGCACTGCAAGCTGACTGCAAGCTGACTGCAACTTGAGCATTTGAGACAAGCAGCGCCCGCACTATACGTATCAACTGCCCCACATGCTTGCATCCATGCTGCAGGACGGTATGCTGTACATGTTCAACCTCCCAAGCAGCCCAGCAGATGCAGCAGCAGCAGCTGCAGCAGCGGGTGCAGCATCACAGCAGCCAGCAGCCAGTGGGCCTGCTGCTGTTGGTGCACCGGTGGCTGGCTCTGAGCTTATGGTCAAGGGGCTGCCAGATTGGGAGCCGCTGGCATCCCAAATCTTTAGGCGCTTTGTTGAGGCGATCATGTCAAAGCTCGAAGAGCAGCAGCAGCAGCATGGTCAGGCTGCAGCTGCAGGAGCGCAGGGTGCCGGTACTGAACAGCAGCAGCAGCAACAGGGGTATGCGACTGCCGATGCAGCAGTAGCTGCAGTGCAGCGGTTGTTGCGTGGAGGAGCCTCAGCAATGCAAGCAGCGGCAGCAGCACTCAGCAGCAGGCAGGCAGCTAACCAGCAGCAGCAGCAGCGGGGGCAGCCGCAGGAACTTTGGACGGCAGGAGAGATGTCTGCAGCAATGCAGGAGGCTCCTGGCTCTGTAGCACAGGCAGACGCTGCCATTGCAGCAGGCGAACGGCTGCTAGGGTTTGCAGTGCAGGAGCTGGCTGACGATTGCCCGGCTGCTGCGCAGCTGAAGCCGAGGTTTCAGTTTGGCAGCCGGCAGCAGCAGCACTGCATGAGCAGCTGGGAGCAAAGGGCTCGCAATGTGGCGCAGCTGCTGCAGGTGGGGGGGATCAGCAGGATGTTGAATCTGCCATGCATTGCACTGACCCTTGATGCAGTGCCTGCAGCTGTGGTGGCATGCAAATGCTGTGGTATATTTCTTGCGGCTTTACTTGGCGCCTGCTCTGTTTCTGTTTTGAACATCAAATTTCCGACCAGTCATTGAACGCCTAGCAGCAAACTTGGCTTGTGCCGTGGCCAAGTACCATGTGAAAGCATGCGGCGTTAGCATGCAGAACACTGCGAACATCCTATGCCCGCCACAGCCAGCCGCACGCACGCAGGCACGCAAGTATCTGCGGCTTGACTGTGGCATGCACGCAATGCTGATCATGCACTGACATCCATCCGTATGCTTCGTGCTGATGATCGCTGTGTGTCTTCTCTCTGCCTCCCACCAACAAACATATCACCCGCAGGATGCCGAATTTCTGAAAGGATTTGAACGCCTGCAGCAGCTGCGGCTGGTGTTCTCAGACCCTGAGCTAGACATGCGGCTGCTGTCAACTGTCAAGGGCTACTGGCCTGCTGTTGAAGCGCTGCGGCTGGCAGCACCAGGCCAGCAAGCTATGCTGGGGCTGCTAGGCCCGCAACAGCAGCAGCAGCAGTGGCAGCGCCAGCAGCAGCAGCAGCAGGGTCAGGGGATAGCTGCTGCAGCTACTTCAGCTTCGACAGGACAGCAGGCGGATGCAGATATGGGGGCTGCATTGGGACGTGCTGCGTACGTGCTGCTGCTGCTGCAGCTGCTGGCTCCGTACAGTGTGCCAGTGATGAAGGCGTCTGCGCGTGTGCTGCTGCTCAAGTGAGTCCGGATCACTGCAGGTGCACCTCGGACAGCTAGGACGGCGCAGTGGATCAGCTGCTCATCCTCTAGGATGTAGTGCGACAACTGCTGTTGTTTGCTGGCTGTGCGCAGTGCCTTAGATAAACATGCTGGGCGTGTGCATAGGGTGATGTGCATTGCAGCTGCAGCTTCTGCAGCGGTTTCAGGGACAACCAAGCACCATACAATACTTGGCTATGATGCTTCTCTGCGACTGCTTGTCAACATGTACCACTGACTCATTCATCTGAGTGTTATTTGTGTTACTTCACAAATGCGTGCAGGCATGGGCCTGATGTGGACCCCTCAGTGCGACTTGTATCAGCGGATGCAGCAGCAGCGCCGCGCCTAGCCACATGTGCCCTCAGCAACGTGGCTTTGAGTGCAGCAGCAGTTCAAGCAGCCCGAGCAGCGCAAGCACAAGCTGATGAGGCAGCTGCTGCAGCTGCAGCAGAAGGTGCGGGGCCAGCCGTTATCGCTGCAGCGCATATCGCAGCGCATGATGCGATGATTGCTGCAGCGCAGCAATGCCTGCCGCTGAATATTTGCGAGTGCTCGCCAGATGGGCAGTGGTTGGCAGTTGGTGTAGATCAGGCAGCAGTGCTGCTGGTCCCTGCAGGGGTAGGCTACCAGCATAAAGCCTGCAAGGTGTTAGACATGTGCCCACTGTTGTCACCTCGCATGGGTGATAACGGGCACCAAGGCACGCTGGGCTGCCAATACGTGGCGTTTAACAGCAGCAGCATCTTGTTAGCGGCTACGAGTGACCACCTGCGTATGGCGTCAGTGTTTGATGTTGTGTCCGGTCAGCTGGTGGCGACGTTCAGCTTGCATAACCGGCCGCTGCTGCCGGTGCGCTTTGTATCAGCTGGCAGCAATGGCATGCATGAGGCTAACAAGCAGCACCAGCGACAGCAGAACCAACAGCAGGCGATGCACAGTGCAGCAGATGGGGCAGTGCAGCTGCTGCCCCCACCTGGATCACAGGCTGGCAGCAGCAGCAGCAGTGGCAGCAGCTGGGGTGACAGGCTGCTGGTGTACTGTGAGATTAGCGGGGGCCTGCATATCGCTGACCTGAGGTGAGCAGCAGCAGCAGCAGCTGCAGCAGCTGTGGTGGTTCCTAAACAGGGTGGTCTCTGTGCCGTCTGCAATGATGCGTTGGGATTGCTTCAGTGCATCATTCACGAAGCATGCAGCGTGTGAAACGCGTATACACAGTACACGTTGTGAGTGTGGTGGGACATGCGCCTTCTGCAATGTGTCAGAGTATGCCAGTATGCTGCTGTTCTTTGACTCCTGGTGTGGTGCTGTTACTTATGCTGCAGTACGTCCAAGGCAGAATACAGCATAGTTGCTGTCGGCAACAGGCGCAAGTTTTACCTCAAGAGCTACTTTGAGCTGCCAGGTGCAGAAGCTGCACCAGGCCAGCAACAGCAGCAGGCACAGCAGCAGCAGCAGCACCAAGACGAGGCAGAGGCAATGCTAGACGATCTCAATGGCGGGGGTGCTGGTGCAGCAGCAGCAGCAGCAGCAGCGGAGCAGCGCATCAACGGGCTTGCTGTCACCCCTGCTGGGCGTGTGGTGGTCGCTTGCCAGGTGAGCTGAGCTGAGGGAAGCCCGCTGTCTCAGTGTTATTTTCCAGGTTGTAGTATTTCAGGGGCGCTGGGAGGCTGTGCAAAACGCAATGCACCCACTGCGCGCTGAACCATTGCATGAGCGCTAGCCAGTGACGCTGTGTTGCCTTGCCTGCCACCTTGCAGCAGGACTTCCTGATGTCTTGACTACTGGATTGGCACAACACTATTCGTGGCTTGGTGCCCTTTCATGCATCGGATCAATCACGTGCTACCTCCCTGAAGCTGGTTATCTCGACTTGCAGCCAACATGTGCTGCTGCTGCTGCTGTTGCTGCTGTGTCTGGTTTGTTTGCAGGCGGACCTCATGGAGTGGCAGCTGCTGATGGGCTGGTCACACAACACGCACGCACGCTTCCCCCGCAAACTCAAGGACGCCGTCAGGCTGCTGCTGCTCGCAGCCGCCAGCACCAGCAGCACCTCTGCAGCACAGAGCAGTGGCAGCAGCGGCAGCAACGGCAGCAGCAGTACGCAGCTGCTGGCGCAGCTGCCAAGCTTTGTGCTGGAGCAGGTGATTGCTGAAGCAGCACTGCCGCAGGGGACATGGGCGGATGCAAAGACGCCGACACAGCAGCAGTTGGAAGCAGCGTTGCGTGCACGACCGGCGCCACCGCAGGAGCCTGGCTTTGTGCATCCGCTGCAGCTGGGGTTGGTGCTGCAGCAGATGATGATGCCTGGTGGTGGTGGGGTGGGGGGGGGTGGACCTGCGTGACTGCACTTTCAGCGCGTGCTGCCAGCGCCTCAAGCTTGTATGGTATGTTCCTGTTATGGGAAGCTCAAACGCGTGCATGCAATAGCGCACCCCTTTGGTTGCGCTTTGTGTGGACATATGCGCTTGTAAGCGAGATGGTGTGTGGAGATGGCCCTGTGGACACGCAGATCTGCACAAACAGTCAAGTGAAGTGATTACAGTGATGACTTGCTGGTACGGCATCAGCAGATAGCCCTGTACTGCTGCATGTACGATGATATCGTTTTGAGGTTGCGCTCCTGCGCTGTGACCAGCGCTGAGCGCAAGGATGTCTTGTTGCTGACGTCGTCTGCTACAGCACTGCCAGGTTATGTGACAACCTTGGGTTGTCACCTAGACGTATGTTGGTATTGTGGACAACACCAGGTGTCTCAACTTTCAGTTATTTGTGTATAATTATCACGAGAACTGCTGAGACACGCTTGTAGCTTCTTACTCGTGAGGCGCGAAAATGAGTTTCCACAATGCGGAGCCACGCACGCGAGAGGAGCGGCTTGCAGCCATCAACAAGGATTCGGTAGAGAAAGGTATGCTGAAAGCCAGACGTGGCAACTACCACAAGTACCAGGAGCCTGGCAACCCATTGGTCCCAGAGCCAACCAGCCCTCTGTACACACCTGAGGCGTCACGCTTCAATACAGACGCTGCAGCAGAGATACGAGAGCAGAAGCTACAGGCACATCAGTGCCAGCAGGTGCGTGGCTGGACAGCAAGATGGAGTGACTTGACACCTCAGCTACATCAGCAGCAGCTGCTGTACTTGCAATGGCCACAGTGTCTAAATGCCTACAATGGCCACAGTGCCTAATTGCCTGCCAACAGGCAGTTGCTGTAATAGTCAAAGCAACAGGTCTATAATCCGTACTCACGTCAAGCCAGCAGCAAGGTGCCCTGCTGTCCCTGGGCAGTGAGAGCGGCTCTCAGAGCAGCAGTACTGTGCATGCAATGCTGACTGGACGTCCCCTGAGGCGTTCATCACCTGCTTATCTACCACACTGCTTGTCGACCTGCTGTAGAAGCTGTATGAGGAGAAACGTCAGAAGTTGGTTGCCAACGAGCAGCAGCGCTGGGTGCAGATGGAGGAGGAGCGAAGGCGTGAAGAGGCGCGCATGCAGCGAGTGCGCGAGGCTGGCATCCGCGGCAAGCAGAACAAGAGCAGCGAGCACTTTGACATCATCAGCCTCAACTACCACCCAACCAAGGAGGGAAAGCAGCTGCAGTACAAGGTGCCGCATGTGAATGTGCTGGCTTGCTGGTGCTGTGCTGCAGGCAGTGGCATGTCAAACGCCGAACATTGTTGCGGCAGTGGCATTGGGCACCTGCACTGCAGTGGTTAGTACGAGAGGTGTGCTTGGCAAACCACAACTGCACTGCTGTACTACAACGGTTGCCAACAGAGTCAGGCAGGAGCAGCTGGTGCAGCTCCTCTGCATTAACTTTCCGTAAGCGTGACACAGCTAGCCTGGTCAGCACTGCTGCTTCCAGGCTAGAGGCCAGAAACTTGCTGACTACTCACCTGCACAACGCTCTGATGATTTTGCACAGTAGTCAATGCAATGCAGCAGTCATGCATTCATTGAATGCACCACCAGGCTAACGATGCTGCTTGCTAAGCATACACAACTACGTGTTCTTTGCTGTGCACAGGACGAGGTGGTGCGGTACCGTGTGCAGATGAGGTCGCAGAACCTGTTCAACAAGAGCCACTCAGTGTCACACAATATTATCACTGGCGAGGCACGTCACAACCCCGTGCCAATGCCACCAGCACCAGCGCCGCCACGATAATGTAGTGATGAATACAGCGCAGTCCGATCAGTTGCAGTGATCGGAAGTCAGCTGTCAGCTGCTGGCGATGTTGGTTGGTACTACCTGTTTCTGAGCAGCTGTGAACAGGCCCTATTGTGGGGACCGCCCCCCAGAGTGGCTGCAGTCACTGCAAGTTGTTGGAAGCCTGTTGCAGGACACTGTCCAGAGTGGCACTCTAAAACAGCACCATGGGTTTGATTGCAGGAGGCCCTCCGAGGGCTCTAGGCTACGGCTTTTGCAGGGTCTCTTATGCACTGGGGACGTCGAGACACTGTGTGAGCAACATTTCACGCCAGGGCGTGACGTTTGTTGCTCGCAATGACCCCTGTATGGCCGCGTTAGAACGGTCTGCCAGAGTGAATGCACAGTGTTTGCCATGCCATGGTTTTGTTATGCCCTGCGGGGTTGTTTGCAGTGAATCGCACAAAGTACAGTGCTAGGCTGGCAGTCTTGAGTTTATGGCGCCACTTTGCAGCCCTTCCTTTGAAGCAGAGCCCGGCTCTGCGGCCCTCTCTTTTTGAAGCAGCTGTCTTTGAACCTGCTCTTGTTGTAGCACTGGCCTTCACCGTGGTGAACAGTGCATGAGTCATGATGAATTTGCAGTTATCGTGGCATCATGGCACATCTTGTATGTTGCAACATCTGAGTGTACAGCAAATCCCCAGAGTCCGCAGTTAATCATGTACAGCATGTAACAAGAGGCCAAGCCACACGCCCCCAGTGTATGGGATACACAGCCCAAGAGCCAGAGCTGATTTGAAGTTGTGCAGTTGTTGAGTAGCCCCAGGTCAAGGCAATAACCAAAGGAACCACAGCAGTTTGTCACAGCGCGTTCTTGTACTGTGGCAGTCATGCCACAAACACTGCTGGCAAGTACAATGCGACAATGAAAACTAAAACCGTTCAGCACGCTGTGCGCATACAACATGACACCAGACAGCCGTTGAACACATTCCACTGCTATCCAACCATGCTGCCATCCCATGTGACCGTCAGTGGTACTGACCACCATTGTTCCCACACCAGAACAGAGACAGCCATGCAGCAGCTGCTAGCTGTTGCCAAGCCCGACACCGTACTTCTTGCATATCGCCATCAAGTCTGACACATACGAGCCAATGATCTCCAGCTGCTGCAGCGGGTTGGTCTCTGGCGGGTGTGCTATGTGCGACTTCTGCCTGCAGCGGTTGAAGATGTTATCTGCTGACAGCACCACCTGGCCATACTCTAGTGTGCGCTGCGAGGCAACGCGCAGGCTGTAGTCTTTCTTGAGCTCCTGCAAGCGCATGCAGCACAGGTAAGAAGAACAACCGGGGCGTCAGTCACACGCCTGCCACTCACGTGTTGTGCATACGGTCTGCAGCTCAGAGACACGGCTGTGTGGCTGCTTGTACATGCTGCTGATGAGTGCATGCTGCCTCTGCTGCACAGAGTTTACTAGTTGAAGCGCAGTTAGCATATGGCTTGGGGACTTGCTGTTCTGCCGGTGCTGCATTCACCAGTCTGCAACTCAACACATGCATGCCTGCACATGTCAGGGATTAGCAGGCATCGCACCTGCTGTGCCGCCTGCTGCTCATAGTCCTCCAGCTGCTTCTTCAGCTGCGACAGCTTGTAGTTCAAGTTAAGTATCTCGTCCATCTTCTGCTTGGTGAACGCCTGCAGCGCCACGTGTATCTCCTCAGCCTCTGCTGCTGAGTGCTGCTGGTGTGCGCGCAGGTCATCGTTGGTGGCTTGCAGCGTTGCATGGCGCAGCAGCAGGTCCTGGATTTCCTGGTACTCATCTGCTGACTCCAGCACTGACTCAAGGTAGCGCTGATACCTGCAGCGTGGCCCGCAGTGGCAGTTGCGTTTTCGATCGTTGTGATGCGGAGTTCAGCAGCTAGCAGAGCATTGCGCTGCACACTATTACTGCCGTGCCTGGCGCGTTGCCACCAGTTGCAAACACCTGCCATGATAGCTGTACTGTTGTGCTGTGTGACTGCAGCTCACGACCCTCCCTTGCTGCATTTCAAACTTTTGCTGCTTACATGGCAATGCCAGCAGAAGCGGTTGCGGCCGCATCACTTGTGACTGGCGGACACTCACTGCATGTACTTCTCCAGCACATCATGCACATGCTCCTTCTCTTCCCGCAGCTGCTCCAGCACCTCAGTGAGCTGCTCTATCTCCTTCTCCTTCTGCTGCCGTGACTTGACCTCATCTGCTGCTTTCTTGTCTGCACGTGCTCGCTTAGAGTCATTCTCTTGCAGGAACTTGCTGAACCTGATGAGAGACTCCTGCAGCTCCAAGTCTTTCTTCTTCAACGCCTCCTCACGCTTCCTGAATATCTCCTCCTGCAAGGAGCAAGCAGGCACAAATGTCCAGTTGATGTGCAGCATTGTGCAGTTTGCCATCATGAGGCTTACGATTGCCACAGCCAAGGGCTCTGCTGACACCTCATGGGGAGCCCTGGCGGCGGCATCCTGATGCATGCCCTTGCGGCCTGCAAGTCTAGCGTCCTGCTGCTTTAAGCTGCTAGCAGTTGCCGTGTGTCTGCTGCTCTTCTGCCTGTCTTTCCCGACCTACTGTCATGTTGATGCACCACACCTTGCGTGCAAACTCCTGCTTTTGCAGTTCCAGTGCTTCTTGCACCTCAAACATCTGCCGTCGCTTCTCCAGCAGCCGTGTTGACGGGGATGCATTCTCCAAGATGAACTGCTTGGCCACTGGGCTGTATGCCACATGCATGTGTGCAGGTACACAGCAGTACAAGTACAGCGCAGCAGGCTGCATGATGATGGGCCTGACAGGTTGGCAGCATGGCATGATACAGCATGAAGGCACAGCTCACCTGGGGCTACCAGGTGCTTGAAGTTCCCCAGCCATTGTGAGAAGCCTGACAGGAACGCCTAAGACGAGAGTGCTGTAGTGACAAACAGGTAGTCCGTGACCATGATGCCGTGAGCTGAATGCTCAACACTATAACACAGTAACTATAATGATTCACAGCTGCAATGATTCATTGCTGTTTCTGCTGAGCTGTATTCAAGTAGGCGCCTGACAAGGTGACATGACATGGCACTGTTGTCGCCCACACCAGGTCGAGCGAACATAATCGTGCACCAAACCAGTGCCCCAAGCATTGAACGAATTCTACGAACAGCTGCAGGTGCTGCAGGCTCTTTACTATCTTCTCTCTGCTTGGAGCGAAAGCACTTGGAGCCACCATGATCATCCCTGTGCGGTGCTTCACCTGCGGAAAGGTGAGATACGTCGCAATCAAGCACGTGATCGGCGCAGCTATGGGGTCACCCTTGCATGCAGTAGCAGCAAGAGCAGCAGCGGCAACTCACAGCAGTCCTGCTGCTGCTGCAGGTGATCGGCAACAAGTGGGACACTTACCTTGACTTGCTACAGGCGGAGTACGAGGAGGGGTGCGTTAACCTGCGTGTAGAGCTGTTGCAGCCCACCATGCAAACCCAGCTGGTGTGCAGCTGTCGTAGTGCTCAGTTCAGCCATCAGCTGTCTCACCCAGGCATGCACGCCCAGCAGCCAAGCATGTGACATATTAATACTTCAGCGTTGTTTGCACACACCCAGAGTGCTGCTCACAATGCGAACTGTCAGCAGTTGCATGGCAACAAAGACTCAGCTGCTGCTGCGCAGGCTGCTGACACCACTGCGCTGCTGCGGCTGCCGTGGCTGCATCCTGCACTTGCAGAGAGGCGCTTGATGCACTTGGCCTCACCAGGTACTGCTGCAGGCGCATGGTGATGACGCATGTGGACCTCATCGAGAAGCTGCTCAACTACAACACGCTGGAGCGCGCAGAGGATGCACACTAGGCAGCGCTATGTGCTTGGCTATGCGCAGTCGTTGAGGCAGTGCTAGCTCGGAGCAGCAGCAACAGTGGCAACCGTGATTGCAGCAGGGCAGGCAGTGGCTGTCCAGCAGCATGGCTTGTTCAGGCTAGCCTGCAGCAGCCTTCGTCTGTCGGGCATTGCAGCTCACCTTTGCTTGGGCCCTACATCACTACAGCCATGAACAGCAGCAGTGTACGCCCTCCTGGCAACTGCTGTAGGTGGTCAGCATGTCAAGGTTGCACAGTTTGCTGTGGCAGCGGCCAGTACTCCTTGTTGTTAGGTGTAGATGGTTTCTTTGTTGCCATGGTCCCTTTTCACGCTGGGGTTTGGAGGTGCTGCAGCCTGCATGCCAACAGGTCACGTTCACTAGTTGGGTACTGCAGGCTGCACCCCCAGCTTCCAGTCATTGTATAACGTAGATCAGCTTGTGCCATTGCTGGCCTCGGCTACAGACTTGGTGCAGTTGCTGCACAACCAGGACAACTGCACAGGCCATGTGGGCCTGTTATCTCTCACTGTGCTCTCAGTGCAGCATCAAACAGTGCATGTATATGCTTGGTTGGCAACGCTGTTCAATTCAAGGGGTAGAATGTGGCCTTGAGCTTCCCCAGTTGTTGCCAGACTTGCTAGTGGTGCGATAGTGTAAGCTTTGTTGGCCATGGCAGCATGTTGGTGACAGTGTTGAGGTGTTGGCACTCGTTTTCTGTAGCTGTGGATAACGATTGTGGTGACCCTCATCAGGGCCCCACGGTGTAGCAGCTGAATAAGCAGCACACCGTTTACTGTGCCACAGCTACCATCATGCATATCCTTGGTGGTTAGCAAGCCGAGCCAGCTGCCAACTTGGCGCTGCGTGCACTGTCGCACGTGTAAATGTCAGTGACGCATTTTGGCTTAATCAATCGCGTCAGTGGATTCAACTCCTCGGTTACGTCTGTTACGCATACAGCCGCGAGGGCATAGGGGAAGAACCCCAGAACTTGTACGCACGAGGTTTCTAAATACAGCGTTTCAGCCCATCAAAATGATACAAAATGAAAGAAATGCTTGTATAATTTCGTTATTCAAGGCACGTGCGATACGGGATGTCCAAAAACGGCAATTGCTGGTGTCATGCAGACTGACAGCAAAGCTGACAATAATATATCCTCAGTAAAGCTCCCTTTCAGTATTATTTCAATAACATGTTATTAATAAAATTTTAACAAGTTATTTTGTCAGTTATATTGAGGCCATGTAAAGCCAGTTTCGGTAGTATACAACCTGTTACATCCTCCTTCACCTCAATACGAAAGATGTTTAGCCTTGTCTAAGAGATGCAATCTGTGACTGAGAGAGGCTCATAGGCAAGCTTTCAGTCCATAGGAGGCTTTCAGTGTGCAATGGAGGCTGCAGGCTGTCCAAAGGATGCAGTACAAGGGATGCTGTCTGAGTGCAAAGGATCTGAGTAGGGCTTAGCCCACTGCTGAACCCCGATGCTATACCCCCTAGGAGGCGATAGGAAACAGCTGTCCAAAGGATGCAGTACAAGGGATGCTGTCTGAGTGCAAAGGATCTGAGTAGGGCTTAGCCCACTGCTGAACCCCCTAGGAGGCGATAGGAAACAGCTGTTTAGCATCGGGGTTCAGCAGTGGGCTAAGCCCTACTCAGATCCTTTGCACTCAGACAGCATCAACAGTTACAAGGCTGATTGTTGAATCCTGGTTTGGACTGCACTATTCTATTCTTGGAGAGCACTGTCAACATAACCACCGCTGACACCTAGTAATGCTAGCACAGGAGCTCTGTAGCATGATTGAATTGCAGGTTATGAGATGAGGAAATTGTTACACCAGCAACTGTGATGCCATATATGATCTTCACATTAGACATAACTTGGGGCATCTCATAAAGCTGCACATGTCACACACTACACAGAGCAACTCTGTCTAGTATGCTGCTGCTGGCCTTTGCCTAATCCCTTGGAGCAACACACATACCAGCCAAGCATTGACTGCCGGAACTGGACTATCTGAAGCGCCCTGCCGACAACACGCAGGTAGTCCAGGCGGTTGCCAAAGGCGCTGGTGTAGTTGTTGATGTAGGTCTTGTAAGATGTGGAATCCTTGCTGCGTCCAGCTCGCTGCATATACCAGCTCCAGACATCTGCTGGCAGGTTTGTGTCGGATGCAGTCCCCAGCTGCTGCATCATCAGTGACACTTCACCGGCCAGGGTGCTCCGCATGCTGTAGAAGCTGGGGTCATTATGCTTGGCACCAGCTGCTGCTGCGGAGGTTGCAGTTGCTGTGCCTGCCGCATCAAATGCCCAGCGGCGAAGGAGGGGGGGAGTGGGACACAGCAGGTGGTGTAAGGTCAGATACATGTTTGATCCAATGTTGAATTGTGAATGAGAAAGAATGCAGTCAGCAAGACACAACAGCTTGGTGTATTGAAGCTCAGCGGATTGCACAGGCAACTGGCACTCATACCGTGAATTGTGTGTGGCAGCTGATGGAAATGCAGGACAGGCACCTTTTGGAAAATGGCTACTAGCACATAAAGAACACAACACAGCCTCGAAAAGACCAGCAAGGCCCAGCAGGAGACCTTGAAGCCCAGCAGATGGGCCCAGTGCCGCCAAACCTTTGCAACAGCAGGTAACCCCACCACCCACCTGCAGCTCGTATCTTGTCCCAGCCGCTGCTCAGGAAGCTGGCGCTGCTGATGGCAGAGTTGACCAGCTAGGCCATGGCTGTGTCAGTCGGTGCAGCAGTTGTGTCATCATCAAAAGCAGGCAAATGCTTCAGGTCTCCATAGGGCCACACATAGCCCCTCACGTTGTTCAGTGTCTGCCGTGGTGGCTGGCCTTTCTTGATCTGCACAATGGGCCGGCTTGGGCTCGTTGGCTGGAAGAAGGTCAGCACTGCCATTGCAAGGTTCACGGTTGCTCCCAGACAGAGGCCCGACATGCAGCGCGGGAGAAAGGGGACGTAGTCAGGGTCCCCATAGGCATACTCATTCTGCAGTTCAACATCAGCACATCAGAGCAGAGATAGCAGCAGCACACCGTCAGTGCACAGGTGCTGAAGCTATAGGGTGACCCACTCTCTGGTTGAAACCATTGGCACACAGCCAACAGTAGGTTACGTGGGTGCAGGTGGAGCAGAAATGGCATGAAATGAAGCAAGTCACTTGATAATATACGCATGACATTGGTACACCTGAGCTGAATGACAGATGCGGGGGCTGAAGGCTGGGGACGGAACCCCAGTCCCCGGCCCCATCAACAATGCTAGCTGGCATTCTGATGACTGGCTGTGGTATGTAGCAGAATCCAGAGTACAAGTTCAACTATATCCCTGCAGATATTGGCTGTGTGTGCTGCTTCCAGCCAAAGAGGAGTGACATGGCTCACCTTGCAGCCCCAGTTGACCATGTAGAACCCGGTGCCCTGTGCCTCCTGAAAGTGCTGCAGCAGACCAGCCATGCCAATCCCCCAGACAGGGGGAATGGTCTCCTCAGAGACACCCTCAACGCCTGTAAGTGACCAGCGCCAACGAATGCCTTCTGCCTGCCTCCGGCTGGTGTACATGTGCCAGGAGCTGGCCAGCATGCCAGAGGCAGCCTGTACGCAGCGCATAGGTGCTGAGCCGTTGGCGTAGCGGCCTCCAGATGTCAGGCTGGCTGGGTGATACCAGTTGGGCTTGCCAGCTGCCTTGTTGGCAAGCATGACGTCACTGCAAAGCAACCAGCAGCAGCAGTACGCATCAGGGGCATGTTTGTCAACATGCAGATGTGAAATTGGGAAGTAACCAGGCTTTGGTAAAACAGGATGATAGCAAGCCAGCTTAGGGTGCCTATGTTTAAAAGCAATTTCATAAGCATGTTTTGCAGCCCCCTTGAATCTTTGAATCTTCTTGAATCTTTGCCATTTTTGTGCAGATAGCTACAAACTAAAGGGGAACTCGGTCTTAAGTGACCTCTTTGAATCCTTGAATCTTTGAATCTTAAGATTTTAAGTTGTTGTATAGGGAATGAAAAAAACGTTTTTTATTTTTTTTCTGCAACCCCACATGGCAGCTCTTTTTGGCAAGATTCAAAGATTCAAGCCGTGTTTAAAAGCAAATTCATGAGCATGTGGGCAGCCTCTTGAATCTTTGAATCTTTGCCAAAGATTCAAGGATTAAAAGCAAACCCGACCTAACCAATAGGTTGGTGCTGAAACCTGAACTTTGGAGTATGAAGATTGAGCAGGCTAGCTGGCCAGGTGGACATGAAGCTTTAGATAAATGTTGCGCAAGTGATCAGCAGCCCTGTCAACACTTTTGGTTGGCATATAAACAGAAACCCAGACGTGACCCTCAGCAACTCACTTGACCTCCACCAATGAAGTCAGCAGCTCGCCTTGCCAGTACTGCAGCACCAGCAGATTGGTCTTGAACCGCGTGGGCATTGCACGAAAGTCTGGCTTGGCAGCTGAATGAGCCACCTTGGCCTCCTTGGTAGATGGTTTGCCACCCTGGAGCAAAGAAACACTTGCTGTCAGACAGTTGCACTACTAAGCAGAGTGTCAAATGAGCAGTTGGTGCAAGCAGAACTTGAGTGTTATCATGCTGCTGGTCTCAACATAACCTGGCCCATCTTTCAAGTAGCACTGCTGGTGCTTGAATGGAACATGTGCAGGTTGGGAGGATTTAGCCTGACACAAATGGTTTCCCTATACGTCTGCATGTCCAATGAGACACACACTGTCACAGGAGTAGCTTGTGCATTCAAGCACAGTCATCTGCCACTGTCTAATTAGACAAGAAATTGACATTTGTTGGTCAAAAATGGTCCAGATTGACACAGCACAACCCAGTTGGACCAGATAATGGCAGTTTCTTGTGGCAACAATGGCCCCTTCTTAACCCAATCTGCAGCAAAGTTGGCCCCTGTCTGCAGGGTACTTGCCTTGGCATCCCACCAAGCCTCCATGAGGCGCACCACGGTGCGTGCTGTGCCAGGGAACAGCAGGTCAACCTCCATCTCCCCCAGGCTCCCGTCTGCCTGCCTGTACTGGACGGTGTGCTTCATGCTGACAGCAACTCCCACGCTGTCAGCTGGAAAGCATAGGTACCGGCCAGATGCCAGAGGAACCGTGTGCTCATACACCAGCTGTGCAAGTAGGAAGGATGCAGGTGCAGGCAGTTGTTGTGTGTATATAAGCAACCAATTGGTCTTTTGATACAACACAGCTGTATGTTGCAAGCAAGGGGTTTTGGGTGATTATAGCAGTTTGAGAGAATGCTTCGCCAGTGGTAGCAAAGCTTGTGCTTTTTGCCATGGCTGGCTGCATTCCATTGGTGTTCAACCAGTTGCTGCTGGTGCCTGTTTGCTGCTTCTAATTTTACCTGGTATTTGACTGTAGCTTCCTCCAGGTCCAGGCTCATCCCAGCTGCAAATGACTGCTTGACACAGTCCTCCCAGGCTGCAGCACCTTCCCTCCACAGTAACTGCCACAAGTCACAGGAAGCATGCTCCGAACGGCGCTGCAATCTGCTGAACGTCTCCAATCCCTTGGGATCCAGAATCTCGCTGATGGCCTTTGCTGCGCCTGTGAGTGGTTGCACCTGCTTGCCGCAGAGGGGTGCTAAAGCGAGGAGTGCTGTGCTGGCTTTGCTTGCAGACGCAGCAACATCGAGACGGTTTGTTGCATCTCCAATGTACGCAGCCCAAACTGCAGGCAGCAGCAAATCAGGCAAAATGTGTTGGACGGAGCAGCATGTGGTGTGAGGGGTACTTACATGCTACTACTGGCAGGAGCATGCTTGCTGTTGCCTGCATTTTGCTGTTACCTCACAATGTGCATAAACGAGACACACCTTGCTGTCCAGGCAGGTTATTGCATTTGAGCAGCGCCATACTGCTGGAGCAGCGCTGCTGCACAGCTGAGGCGGCTCTGAAATGGCTCCTAGAAGGCTGATGAGGGCTCTCAACGCTGTGAAAGGATTATTTGAAGTTTCTGAATGCTATTGCAACGCTTAAAATCATGTGAATGGGCAGCACACGCGACTTGGCTGCTTTGTGGGAGTGCGGCACTGCACGGCCGATCTGATTGCAAGTGAAAACAAACAGCGTTAATTCAGCCGATTGCCATAGGCATAGCTCAACATTTAAAAAAGGTCACACAGTCTGGCACGTGCCTTGGACTCCAAAAACCTCGAACCCTCCAAGTAGTACAGGGCGATCCATTACTTAAAAGAAATACCGTCCGTCCGTCAGTCCGTCAGTCCGTCAGTCAGTCAGAAGCCTCGCTTAGGACCTGGCCCTTGAACCCCAGGGCGTGTGCGGAACTCGGTGGATACAAGCAGTGCAGCGTCGCGAATCGCTTAGGTTTTTCAACCGCATACCTGTGACATGCAGCACCTTGCGATCAGCGCTGTTCCTGCAATGCGTCGCAGTTGTAACCACCAAGCACAGCGCTGAACGACTTTGGTGCTCGAATGATGCATACACGTTGTACTTGAGGTGGTGGGCAGTGATCAGCGTGATCTTGCTGGCCATCACTGCCACGGCTGCAGCAACCACCACACCCAACAGCAGGGCGTCTCTGCAGCGGCAGCAGCACGCTGCGAGGCAAGCACATCGCGATGATCGACACGAGGAAGGTGAGATTTGCTGGGATGAATGTTATGCGGGCACTGATGTCTTCACAGTGTTCTCGAACTTTTGCAGAGCAGTGATCGTCACTGTGAGGCAAGGTGTGCTGCGCTACACGCTTCCATTCCTGCTGCCAATTGTTGATGTTGCAGTGGGAGTTTCCCCGCTGCAATTGGAGCTCCACTCGCCAGTCCTCCTGCAACAGATGGAGCTCAGCCAGCAGCAGCTCACACACCAGGTACGTCAGCAGCAGCAGCACAGCAAGCAAAACAAACGATGCTGGCATGTTGGAATTGCCATGAGAGCAATTTGTGGACGTTTGATGTTCAGCTTGATGTCTTCCATCAACTCATGTATGATGTTGCCTGCCTGCCTGCCTGCCTGCCTGCAGGTGCTGCCACGGACCCATTGGGCCAGCTGCCACCCAATGTTCAGCAGCGGCAGCAACAGTTCCTTGCCAGCATGCTCACTGCACCGCAGCCTGTGCAGTCTGCCTACCAGAATGCATTGCAGGTTATGCAGCGGCGCTTGCAGGAACAGGCGGCAGCCCGTGCTGCTGCGGCAGCAGCAGCCCAGCAAGCGCGTCCAGCAGGCAATGCAGGCATGTTACTCGGTGCTGCTGCTGTCGTTGTGGCAGCTGTTGGTGCCAGTGGCGCAGCTCCTGCAGCAAACCTCGCCCCTCGCCGCAATTGGGTGCAGAATTTGTTTGCCCGTGCACAGCGTGATCAACAACAGCGGCAAAGCAGCAGCAGTTTGCAGATTGGCTGCAGCGCGTGGGCGAGGGCACCGAGCCCACATGCGCTGCTGTAGGCGAGGATTACATACGCCTGCCTGATGAGGTCGTGTGTGGCGGAGGGCAGCAAGAGGGCACTTTGCAGGAATTGATAGATGCTGTGTATGGGGAGATTGACAGCCAAAGCGGTGATGCTGCACGACAGCGGTACATTGTGGAGCGTGCGATCCTTACGCCTCTGAATGATGATGTTGATGCAGTGAATGATCTGATGACAGCAAGGATGTGTGCACCCCGGCCTGACGGTGTTCACAGGGGCAGACCCTCAAGGCAGCAGGTGTGTACCTGCCTCGCCCTGTGTTCTCGCACGGTCAGTTGTATGTTGCCTTCTCGCGGGTTGGCATCTGGAGTGCCCTCAAGGTGTTGGTGGTTGGGGGCTTCCGTGCAGCTACTGCGGCTATTGCAGCTGGGGTGTTCACTAAGAATGTTGTGTATCGTGAGGTGTTCCAGGGCATCGGGGTTTGAGCTTCACACTCGGCACTGGAACAGTGTGCTTGAGGAACTCGGCCCTGGAGCTCTGGCATGTATTTATAATCTATCATGCTGCAGCTGCGGTGGTTGCGGTAGCTGCAAATGTCACATGCTGCAACAAGCCGCTGGCCACGTTTTGCTTATGTAAACACACCTGAACAACACAATGCACCTGAACAACACAATGCACAACACAATGCGAGTGGCGGAGCCACGGGTAACCACTAGTACATCTTGACAAATTGAACCTGACAGCTGGAATATGTAGCGATTGATAACAGGCAGAAGACTCATGTGGCACGTGAACTTGCCCTCTAACAATATGATAGAGCTTGCTGCCCACAAACAGGTTCGCTCGTGTAACCAGTACAACCATAAGTGCATGCACAACAAAAGGAGTAAAGGTTGACACAAAAGTAATGGTCAATTTGGGTGTTTTACAGCAAGTCTGCAACAGCAGACATACCAAACATTCATATGTTCTGAAGCAGAGCTAGGACAGCAATGCCATGCATGTCTACTTGAAGATCCTAGCTGCACAGATGAAACTGAGTCAGCCATCATGACCCAGCATAGCACAGAAAATGCCATCACCAGCAGCCTGGAGATGGCCTGAAAATGCCTATTTTTGCATGCCAAACAAACACAGCAGCTTCAACAGCAGGATGCCTGCCAACTACTCTGAGCAGCCCCATCCTGGAACCTATAAATGATGTGCTTTTGCCCTGCATGCACTGCTGTGCCTGCAACACCCTCAAGCAGCAGATGCCAGCCAAAAAGCAACAGCACAACAAACAGCACAGCCAGCAGCACAGCAAAACCACAGCAGAACACAAGCATCAGCCTCACACACACACACCAGGGGCATGCAGCCAGAACTGTCTGCATGCCACTGCAGCAAAAGAGAAGGGCTCTTGGTTTACTGCTGCGGCTGCGGCTGACGGCTAATGCTAAGGCGCGCGCGTGGTATTTGCCGTATGAGAACAGCAGGAATTGAACGTGCGCTCACATGGATCACACGCCACCACGCTACCACTATGCCATTGGGACACCTAGCACAAATTGCACTAACATATGTATTATCGATACAAAACACCGAGCTCATTGAAGTAACACTGAGACTCTGACGGCAAAAACGATGTTGCGCGTACTTTTGTGTCAACCTTTATCCCAGTTGAACATACAGCACAGTACTGTGCCGTGTTGATGCCAGCAGATGGGATAGCACCGTGCTGGTGACCAGCACTGGTCGCTGCAGCAGGCTGTGTCGGTTGCAATCCAACCCCGCCCATACGAAGCCCCGCTGCAGCCACCTATGCTTGACTCCGCTGGGACGTGAGTGCTCCCTGCTGCTGGCCGGGTACACACTACACCAAGGCTGCCGCCACCAACCAACCATCTAGTAACAGAATGCCAGTTGCTCCCATGCCCGTGCAGCTGGCTGCAGCCCCGGTAACTTCTGAACGCAAGAAGCATACACACCAACCTTGCCCAACCTTGCCCAAACACCGGCCCACGCGTATCACTCGACCCTTGACACACTGCATGCCATGCACTACATCGCGCGCCGTCGCCACCCTCCCACCAGCATTCCGTGCATGCATGCGCCCAGCTACTCCTCGTGCAGAGAGGTCAAAGCAGCATGCCGTATCACATACATGCCATTGCTGCACTGTTCAACACTGCAGCACTTGTACCACGTGACTTTGTGATGACTATGTTCATGCTGGGTACAAGCACAGCTGTGCTTGTTTCAGGGGAGGGAATGCACAACAGGCCACAGCGTGTTTCAGGGGAGGGAATGCACAACAGGCCACAGCGTGTTGCAGGGGAGGGAATGCACAACAGGCCACAGCGTGTTTCAGGGGAGGGAATGCACAACAGGCCACAGCGTGTTGCAGGGGAGGGAATGCACAACAGGCCACAGCGTGGTCGGAAGACACCCATTGATAGCAGAACACAACCTGCTACGAAACAAGACGCACACAGGCTCAGCAATGGCTGCCTGTGAATCGCACCCTTCAGCCACCTCCCCAGCTAGCCACAGTTTCAAATGCCATGCACCATGCTCACAGCATCCCACAGCTTGCAGAAGAACTCAGAACTCAGCATACAGCCGGTGTTTGTGACCTGCCGAGCAATGGGCCCCCTATTGTTGTCCTGCTGCTTGTAAGTCACGTAATGTTGGCCTATGCTGCCCATGCATGCGCCGCGCCTGCTCCTGCATGTGCTGCTGCTGCTGCTGCTGCTGCTGCGCTCTCATCGCACGCAAGGCAGCTTCCATCTCCTGCTCCTGTCGCCGCGTGGCACCACCGTTCCACCACAGCATGAAGCAGAACGCAAGGACCGTGAATGCAATGATGCCCCACGTGATCAGCTTGCGGTGCTTCCTTAGCCAGCGACTCAGCTGCGGGGGCAGCGCATTGAGGATGTGATCTGTGACACCCAACTTCTTAGGCTTGCCCCTGGCCTTGGTGCTTGCCACAGCAGCAACCTTGCTGCTACGCTTCTCAGCAGCAGCAGCGGCGTCCTTGGCTGAAGCCTTGGACTTGCCCTTGGACTTGCGCTTGCCTGCAGACCAGTGGCAGCAGTACAGCATGCGCAACCTCAGCCAACAAGACAAATACTCCAATGTAGCGAATGTTGGCTGGCAAGTGCGCCAGTACAAGCAGGTAGCGCGCAGGAGGCGCATTGCAAAGTCCCATGCACAGCTTCAACTCATGCAGGCATCATGCATCGCAGTGGCACAACTGACAGCCAGAGGACAGCTGTCGGCAGCCACAGCATCACATCATAAACATGTAGCGTGTGTCACTGTGCAACGAGCAAGCTGCCACGGACATACAGCTCACCTGCACCTGCTTCTGCTGCTGACGATGACACCAGCGCCAGCGAAGATTCGCTTGCATCAGCCTCGCTAGCAGGCGCTGCAGGGGCCGCAGGCATCGACACTGCCACTGCAGCGCTCCAGCTGCTGTGCCCAGTGCCTGCAGCGCCCACCGACCGCACACGCACATTGTACGTAACGCCCAGCTGCAGCCCGCTGCTGATGCTGGTGCTCGTCTGCTTCGCAACGTTGCTGCGCAACACGGCATGGCTGCTGCCAGCTGCTGCTGGCGCTGCCTCCACTTCGTACCCTACTGCGTCTGCGCTGTCTGCAGCAGCCTCTGCAGCAGGCCAGGACACCAGCAGGCAAGCTGGCACACTGCCTGCTGCAACTGCATCCGCGCCGCCTTCTAGTTCGGCGCTAAGGCTTGCAGGTGGGGGTGGTGGCCGCTTCAGCACTTCCACGCTGCTGCAGTCGCTCCAAGGTCCAAGGCCAACAGCGTTCTCGGCTGCGACACGGACCTCATAGCTGCTGCCTGGCTGCAGCCCTGTTACCTTCTGTGACAGCTCAGGCCCCCGATATGCCTGCTGCCATTGCTGCTGCTGCTGCTGTGGTGCATCATCTTCTCCGTGCTGCTGCTGCTGCTGCTGCTGCTGAGCGTCTGGCCCTGCTGCAAGCTGCCGCAACTGCAGCACGTATGTTGTCACTGCCGAGCCATTCTCCTCTTGCGGCAAGCCCCACTTGACTTTCACGCTAGTTGCTGTTTTCTGGCTGAAAGCAGGCTTTGCTGGTGCTGCAGGCTCTGCAGGCAGCGTGGAACCCTTGACAGGCTCGCTCCAAGCACCAGCACCACAGCTGTTAAACGCCCGCAGCCGCCAGCTGTAGCTGCGCCCTGGCAGTAGCCCGCTGCTGTGCTGATGCTCCAAGCTGCTGCCCTGGTATACCTTGCTCCAGCTGCTGCTGCTACTGCTGCCTGCGGCTGCCATCTCCAGCTGGTATGACGTAACAGCTGCACCGTTGTCCTCAAGCGGCGCCGACCACCGCAGTAAGATGGCGCTGCTGCTGACAGCTGTAGCTGTGAGGCTAGCAGGTTGGTTAGGCGCTGCGGGGCTGGTTGTGGCTGTAAAAGCTTCGCCCCAGTTGCTGCCGCCAATGCTGTTGTGTGCGCGTACACGCAGCATGTAGCGGCAGGCAGGTTTCAGGTGCCGCACATCAGCTGTGGTGAGAGGCCCTGTGTATACTGTCTCCCAGCGCACCTTGTCAGCGCTGTGGCCGCTGCTGCAGCTGCTGGCTGCATCATCTGCAGCACAGCAGCACAAGGGCCAGGCAATGGCAGAGTGAGCATGCTGCTTGTCCCACTCACATATATACAGCATGTGACAAAGCAAAAACGTGCGAGCGATGATGCTAAACGCACAGGCAACCATGCTTGGTCTCAAACCAGAAGCTGTCATGAGCGTGATTGACGGAAGCATATGTAGAGCCACACTGGTGGCCTAACAGCGCTCACCATGCTGCTTGTCCCACTCACATGTACACAGCACGCAACAGAGCAGCAAAGCGTGCTAGTTTGGGACGTACAGGCAACCATGCTTGGCCTTGAACCAGGAGCAGCTATGAGCATGTTTCATGCAAATGTATATGACGCTACACTGGTGGCCTTACAGCGTTCTATCACGCTCACCATGCACGTCTGCGTGATGATGCCCGATGCCGTCTGCTGCTATGCCGTTTGCCAGCGCATGCACCACGCCGTTGGCGCCGCTGCTGCTGCTGCCAACAGGCCCCAGCCGCGCCATGTTGAGCGTGTAACTGCTGACGGGGCTGCCCTGACCGTACGGCTCCACCCAGCAGACAGTTAGGCTGCTGCTGCTGCACGCTGCTAGCTGCGGTGCTGGCGGCGGCAGCGGCGCTGCAGGCAGCGTGGTGCAGGTGCCTATCTCACTCCAGGGCCCTGCTCCGTGGCTGTTGAGGGCTGCTGCCCTGTACTCGTAAGCAGTGCCTGGCAGCAGATCTGTGACTTGCACGCACACATCTGGCCCGCTGTAGATGTTCAGGAAGTGCTCTGGGATAGCCAGGCTGTGCTGGGGCCCAATGGCTGCTGTGCTGCTGCTGGCATCAGGGCTGCATCGCATCTCCACTTTGTAGCCTGTTACCTGGCTGCCGCCGTCATGCTGCGGCACTGACCAGCGCAGCAGCAGCGACTGCACAGATGCAGACACAGCAGGGCGACACTGCGTTAGGAGTGGAGTCAGGGTGTCTGTCAATTTTGAACATGGTGTTCGTCTTTATCCTGGAATGTGAACATCCCAAAAGCGCCTCAATCCAAAAACAGCATGTCCTACAAACCTGATGCCCTACAAATTGACAGCCACATGCCCTGTCAGTGAACTCTTACCGTTGCTGCTGGCTCTGCCTCCGGCATTGGCGGCTGCAGCGGCACGTCTGACGCTGTTGTCAGCCGCAGCGGCAAGCTGTACGAGCCCTGGCCTGCTGCGTTGCGTGCTGCCACACGCACCATATACTCGCAGCCGGGCTGCAGAGCGCTGAACGTTGTGGCTACTGCTGCACCATCAAAGATAATGACCCAATCGCTGCCCAGTGCTGCTGCTGCCACTTTGGTCTTGGCTAGCAGCTGCACCTGCAGCAGTGAACGCGGAACATGGCGTGCAGTCAGAGCAAACACAGGACGTGTTCTTAGCATGCAGAGCTGCAGAACACGCAAGCAGGGGGTTATCTGGCCGGCGCCGCTTGCAGGACAACCAGGACTACTTAATTATTGCGGCGAACCCTGCTACTGTGATAGGTTCCTGCATTGACCTGCACGAGCTGCTGCAAGCGCCTGGTCAAAGCTGCTGTGTTGCTGCTGCTGCAAGCAATATAATCAATGCAGATGTCTCACCTGGTAGGCTAGCACTGCGCTGCCTCCATTGCTGGGTGGTGGCTGCCAGGTGAGCGTCACTGAGCTGCGGTTGATGCCGACAGCTGCAAGGCCGCTCGGGCACGCTGGCGCAGTGGCTGCCGTCGCAGCAGCTGCAACTGTGGACCACATGCTGTAGCCCTCCTGTGGACCAAAACAGCGGGAGAGCATCACAGATGATTAGCACATGTTTTGGGGAAGTGCACTAAAGAGGCGACGCGGGCGGCAAGGCAGGCCATGCGCGTGCATGTGTAAGCAGTGGGCTCCAGCAGCACACGCGTAGGATTGCCAACCAGCGAAGTTGCAATGTGGTGCGCATGCTCATGCTGTGTTATACACATTCTTGCGAGCATGGACCAGCTGGACTTCACAAGCACACAAGTTCTGTTGCTGATGCGCAAGCATAGCCAAGTTCAAGTGTGCCTACTCACGCTGTTCTCTGCTCTCAAGCGGAAGCGGTAGTTGAGCCCGCTCTGCAGCTTCTGCACCACGCACTGCTGCTCCAGGCCAGTGTAGGCCAGCCTGAACTCGCCCTGCCGCCCGTCATCCACCTCCAGCTGGTAGCAGCTGATGACAGCGCCGTTCTCAGCAGGGGGCCGCCACTGCAGCGTGGCGGTGTCCTGCAAGCATGAACAGACAGCATCAGCATCAGCACGCATGCATGCATGGACAGTTGGCGTGTGACCTCTCCTGCAACCAGAACGTCAAGGGTGCATGACACTGCAGGTACCAACCCTGCTGCGCCAAAGTAATGCTGCATGTGCTGCCTGCTGGTGGTGCTACTGCTACTAGCTGTACAGCCATGAGGCACGTGACTGGCAACTGCAAGGCTCTGGGTGGCTGCAGAACTGTGCTGTGCTGTCTGCTGCAAGGCCTGTCCAGCACAGCATCGACCTACACCAGCTGCTGCTGCAGCTGCTCTGCTGCTGCAGTTGCTCTGCTGCTGCTGCTGCAGTTGCTCTGCTGCTGCTGCTGCTGTTGCGCCGCACCTTGCTGGAGGCCACCTGCACAGGTGGGTCTGGCTGCGCTGGCACGGACGCCTGCGTGGTGAAGGTGCTTGGCAGGCTCCACGGCCCACAGCCCAGTACGTTGAACGACTGCAGGAGAAGCAAACACGCATGCGTGCACAATGCATACGACTTGGGCAGGCATGTTGCAACAGGACAGCCCTCTCTACATGCAGCAGGCTGCGGCAGCTGCTGAACTCAGTTCTGCTCAGAGCCCAAAGCTCAAGTGCAGTGTTGCGCAAGAAGCATACTCCACAATCGCCATTGCTTGCTTCCAATACTCGCGTAACATGCTAGCACCCCATGGCTTGGACTTTTTAACCACAAGCAGCCCATTGCCAGCCGCTCACGCCAAATGTGTTGCTGCTTCCGGCTCTGCCAGTGCTGCTGCTCACCCGTATCTTGAATGAGAAGCGCTGCCCTGGGCCCAGCTTGCCCAGCTTGTAGCTGCGCTCATCACCCACATACACCTGCGTGAAGCCCTGCAGGAAACATGACAACAGGGCAACAGCAGCCATCAGAACTTGACATCCTTGCTATGGGCTGTGTTGTGGACGCTTCTGTCCCCCATCAGGTGATACTTCAACTGACTTTGCAGGAAGGTACGTACGTCAGCTGAGTTCTACGCCGTTTGTGCAAGTAAACATGGAGCACGGCACATCACAGCATCGCAGCGGCTGACGTCGCTGCTGGCAGGAAGCCGCTTGCTGAGCTGACAAGCAGTGTCTAACACGTAACCCCTGCATCAAACACAGCTGCTGCAGCTGCTCACAGCTGCTGCTGTGCTTGCGCAGCCCACCTGCTCATCTGCTGGTGGCCCATCCCAGCCTGCTGGCTGTGGAGTGACCAGCAGCTCATAGCGCTGAATGACTTCGCCACCAGACTCATCCGGCACGTTCCATTTCAGCTGCAAGAACACCAAGAAAGCGCACGGCATCGATCAGACATTGTTGCGGGTGTCGCCTCACTAGCTGTCCTATACGGTGGTTCTGTAGGTGTGTATGCTGCGCAACTGCTTGCAGGAAACAGCCTTAGGCACAAGGAGCAGTGAGAGGCTCAACTGTATGCCATATACTTACAGACAGAGATGCAAGTTCAGCAGTACAACGACTATGCAAGCACTGACAACCTGCTGTCTGACATCTTCGTAGCTGCTGCTGCTGCTGCTGCTGCGGGCTCACCTTGAGCGCGTTGCGTGCTCGCTGCGCTAGTGCTGGCGCCTGCATCTGCCCAGGCGGGGTAGGCTGCGTCCTGAAAGGCAGCACCTGCGAGCTGGTTGCTGCAAACACGACCTGCTGCTGATCTCCCTTCGCCACAGCTGTAGCTGTCGCAACAACACGTGCAGCATAGAAGCGACCAGAACGCAACCCAGTCACCTGCAGCAGCAGAAAGCCACAGCAAACAGCACTTTATACTGTAGTGTGTTGCATGTATGCTGGCTACAACAAACAGTAGGAGCTGGAGAACGTGTATTGCAAGGTGGCGGTTTGCAACCGACACAATAGACTCAACAGATCAGTGCAGGCGCCTGCCCATGCGTGCTCACCTGCACTGCGCTCTGCATGGGCCCCACCACTGATGCTACACAGCGCCAGCTGTTGCTGTTGAGCGCGCCAAACACCTGCTGCATCAGCTGCTCTGCAGAGGTGCTGTCGCTGGGCGGGCCCACGTCGACTTGCTGCACCTGCAGCTCATATTCCAAGGAATACACCACGCCCTGCTGGTATGCTGTCTGCCTTGGATCATCGTGTGCAGGCAGCGACCACTCCGCAGGTGGCCAAGAAAAGGCTGCAGGCAACACAATGGAGCAGCAACAGTGGTGGCAGTAGCAGCACATGTTGATGGCTTGCGTGTGCCCAGCTGACTGTAATCTTCGAAAGGGCAAGCAGCCACAGCAGGTTTTCATGTTCTGTTGAAACCACATGTGATAAAAAGGTGTACTGAACCAACCAGTTGATCGTTCACGAGGTGCACATGCCATACACACACGCACAGCGTGCGCTTGCAGGACTGCTTGCAGATCCCCTGCTGCTGCTGTTGCTGCTGCATCTCCTCCCAGGCTTATTCTGCGGCCACCAAAGGAACTCACATGCTGATGTAGCAGTGGTTGTGTCACGCAGCAGCTCTGGCTCGTGCAAAATCACCACCGGCTCCAGGGGCACAAGCAGGGGCTCCTCCACCTCCACCTGCTGCTGCTCATCCTGCTCGCTGGGCATTAGACTGCCTGTGACTGCTTCATCGCCACCGTCGTCTCCTAAATGAATGCCAGCGTGCCCAGCATCGGACGGTTCGAGGAGACCTCCTGGCACGCTGTGAGTCCCGCCTTGCATGTGAATGGCGTTCAGCACCATGGTAGCATGCATCCTAAATTAAACGCGTGTCATTAATCGGTTCACTGCATTTGGCATCAAACGACACGTCCGGTTGCCAAGCCAGTACTGCTCAGCAGTTTTCGTTGTTCAGCAGGAGGACGCCACGCACGCAAGAAACCACCCATTGATCAGCAACGTGTGTTGCCCTACGACCGCTGCCCAGTTCTGAAGAGAAGTGTGGCGGAAGTGACCAGCTGGGGCTTGGGAGGTTGGGTCTACGCTGGCGCCAGGATCGTTTGCGATACCAGCATCAAAAGCCAGGCGATCTTTTTCAAGGGATATGCGAAGGTTTGCTTGACCTGCTAGCCAAGTGCCAGCACCCTGCTGCTTCAGTCCCTGACAAGTCCAGTGGCAGCACAACTGCAGTGAATGCAAAAGCAGAAAACTCCATGGTTGGTGTACACTAAGTTTCAGTCTGTCGGATAACCAACCTTGGAGGTACCTGCTGCTGCTACTGCCACCTGGAAGCTGGGTCAGCACCAGCACTGGACTGCAGTGGCAAGCATCATCAGGTACCAGCAGCTGCCTGATGTCTGATCAAGGCGATAATGAGCAGCAGGCAACTCCTGAGGGTTACTACAACCCGAGGTGAGCGTTTCCCATACAACTCTACCTTTCAAATAGCACACTGAAGTGCCTCCACATCCCAGCTGCGCAGCAAGCTGCTCCTACCGCTGCCGGGGATCAGCCTACCGCCTAACTTAGCGTGCCTGCCATAACATATTGTTATGTATTATTCCATGTCATTGCATGCTAGAGCTCTTGCAAACTGCTGCATGTGCGCCAGCAGAGGGTTGTTGGCAAAAAGCAGGGCAGACACTATCAAACCCTACTTGCAATTTCACTTGCAGCGAGCGGTTGATTGACCTACAACGCTGAAGGCTGGCCCAATGTAGCAACAGCATAACACCAATGCATGCTGAGCAGCTGTTTAGGAAGCAAGGGGTACCTTTGCCTCCTCAGCAATCTATCCCTGGCTGTTGCTGAGCCCAGAAATGCTGTTCCACTTGCGTCTTCATAATGCACAAAGGCCACGGGCACGCAGCCCGCAGCCGCGGGTGGAAGTTGAGGAGCAGACAGGGTTAACAGGCTCAACATCACGCGTGCGCGTGCTGCTGGGGACTGAAGGCGCAAGCAGCCTCTCATCTGTGTTTACCCTGTGCAACTCAGCAATCGGCGCAGGGGTGCTGTCACTGCCCTACGCATTCCAATGTGCAGGTAACAACGTGACAGTTTGCTGACTTAATAGTGCAGCAGCTGCACAACCCATTGCATTGCATGCAATCAGCAGCAGCATCCTGCTATGTGAAACCCAGTTGTGTACTCTGGCACATTTGCAGTGAAGCTCTTTTGTGCACCCTTGTAGCTGCCTGCTTGATGTGAAGCATTGCAGTGTCGCAAGGATCTCCCTGGCCAGTTTGTTCATTGGGTTTTGTTTGCTGCGACGCTGCTGTGCAGGCCTTGTTGGGTGTCTGGTGCTGAGCCTGTGTGTGGCAGGCCTGGAGGCGTTCACCATGTATGTACTGGCCAAGGTAAGCAGCATTGGAGACTGCACATTGGTTTGCGGCACCATGGCGGGATTCAACGACTATGATTTTTCTTGACCCCCAAGCGAGCAAACATGACAAAGTTTGGAAAATACAGCAGTGCAATGTGAGCAGCTGGGCACATGGGGTGTTGATGCTGCAGAGCTTGGCATGGACGGCATCATTAGGACCACGCCTTGCCCCGCTGCTGCTGCTGCTGCTGTTGCCATCTGTGCCTGGGCTGCAGTTTGCAGAGCGCTACGATGCTAACAGCTACGGCAGTCTCGTCCGGCGATCGCTGGGCAAGAAGACTGCTGCCTGCCTGTCTGGCGTGCTGCTGGTGTACCTGTGGGGCTCATGCGTGGCTTATCTGGTGAGGGCCTGCGGTGACATGTTTGCTGGCATGAGCCTGCAACTATCAGAAACAGCTGAGTGGTTTATGCTCGACGGGCCGCAATCCCAACAGGTCATGCGTGGCTTACCTGGTGAGGGCCTGCGGTTACATTGGCAAGAGGCTGCAACTGTTCAATGCGGCTAAGAGTTTGCAAGCATAAGAATGCACAGCAGGTTGCAAACATACCAGCCCTGGGCAGCCTGCTGGTGTGCTGCTTCCTGGTGAGGCCTGCAGTGACATGCTTGTTGGCGCAAGCCTGCAACTATTCAAAGCAGCTAAGGGGTTTTTGCACGACAGCTTGCAAGCATAACAGCCCCGGGCAGCTTTCTGCTGCATACCTGTGGGGCTCATGCGTGGCCTGCCTGGTGAGGCCTGCAGTGACATGCTTGTTGTCACGAGCATGCAACTATCCAATGCAGCTAAGGGGTTCCTGGTATCACAGTGCACGACAGGTTCCAAGCATAACAGCCATGGGCAGCCTTCTGGGTGTGCTGCATACCCTGTGGATGCAGCAGCAGCAGCTACGGCATATGGTGTTGCTGTGTGCATGTGCATGTGTCAGTGCAGCGGCGAGAGTCAGCAGTTCGCATGTTGGGCCAAACAAGCAGAGTGCTGTCCAGACATGTCCAAATGCCAAAAGCTTTCAACCCCTTGTGGTAAGCGTGCCGCGCCTGTGCTTGGGGGTGTTGTTGCAGGTGATTGTTGCCGACACGTTCACCTCACTGTCAAGGCAGTACCTGGGCCCTGATGCATGGTTCTCTCAGCGGCCTGTGGTGGTGCTAACCGCTGGCACACTGGCCATGCTGATGTGCTTCCCACGCAACCTTTCGGCACTAGGTGCGTGTGATGCACAGCAGCATCAGCGGCCTGCGGATGCGGCATGCACATGACGCCATGATTGTTCAGACGCAGTGTCATGCCAGCAGGATGGCAGTTGATGACTGATTCACATAAGCCAGATTACGCACCTGTGCAGTTGTGCAGAGTGGTGCTGTGGTCTGTTGCTGACGTGTTGCTGCGCTGCTGACTCTGGGTGTGTTGCAGAGCGTGTCAGCTTTGCAGCTGTGCTGGGCTTCCTCTACACAGCAGGAGCAGTGCTGGTGCGCGGCACTCAGGTGAGCAACACCAGCAGCAGCAGCAGCAGCAGCAGTAACATCGTCTTGTGCTGTATTGTCAACTGCAATGCATCCGCCAGCAACAACATGCTTGCCAACAGAAGCTGCAACAGCAGTTCTGGTAGTGCTGCGCCAGGCTTGCGAGATCTGCTTCTGCAGTATGCCGCCTGCTGCCCCGGCAACCTGCCTATCTCCTGCTTACATCTTGTGCGTTGGTCAGTACCTGCTCGGCGTCACCTTACGTAATGTGTCACACAAACCGTCCGCAATACTAGCAGCAAAGTGTTTTGGTTGGCACACACATGCCACTTTTGATACCTGTTTCACTTGCCGTGTACTGATGCTGCTGCAGGCTGTGTCAGCACGGCCTGACCCCTGGGCTGGAGTGACACTGTTCAACACAGACATACAGGCACTCTACTCCATATCCATCGTGGTCTTTGGCTTCAACTGCCATGCCAACGTTGTGTCGGTGAGTGCAGCCTATTGGAACGGCTGCTGTCGCGCACACTGCCCTTCATTTCAGGTTGGAGCACCAGCAACAGGACAGCCGTGGCGCTGTAGCTCTGGTAGTGCTAGCTTGCTGTAAGTCAGCATTTATCTGCATATGTGTGCTGATGACCATAAGCCTGCGGTGCGTGCTGTATGCCCCCTGCAGGTGTTTTATGAGCTGGAGCACTACCCACACCGATTGATCCGACACCTACCAGCAGAGTGAGTGCAGCGAGGCTGTACTCTCGTGTGCTGCAGTGTCCCTTCACCGTGCATGGCTCAGCAGAATGACCTGTGAAGATAATTGCCGGCACATTCCCATGTATCTGCACTGCATATGTCATATGGTGCCGTGTGATGACATGTCGTGGGGAACCGCTGCTTGTGGGGTTTTGCAGGCCTACAGATTACCACACGCTGGGGCCGCTGGCACCCAAACCCTACACGTACAAACTGATCGGTGAGCTGGGCGCTGCATGTTTACTGCAGTCTGTAGCACTGCTGTATTTGCCAGTGCCAATGAGGATGTCAGACGATATGCCACATTGCAGGCATACCAAATCGTATGCGCACGCCTTTGCAGTCGCACCTACACCAACCTTTGATGTTCAAACCGGCTGTTTGTTTGGCTGCACAACCCATGTTATGTGGGGCGTCGCACACATCATGTTGATCCGTGTGTTGTTGTCAGCAGCATCTGCAGAGCTGTTTCATGGGCTGATTTGTTTCCTGCAGGCATGCTGGGAGCCATCCTCAGCGCACAAAGCATCATCCTGGTGGGGTACATGGCTGTAGGGGTGGCAGGTGAGAGGGTGCTCGAGTCTTGTGCATGCCATGATACAAGGTTGCTCAAAAACCTTACAGGGCTATGCACAGCGGCTGGTGTATATAGCTCAGTGTGCTGCATTGTAATCCACCTGTGGCAAATGAGCAAATCATCATGCACATCATGTGCTATGGCTCTTATCCCACTGCCTGCTTCCTCTTGCAGGGTACCTGGCCTATCCTGTCAAGGTCAGCAGCAACATCCTCAACTCCTTTGGGGCAGATGACATCGCCATCCAGGTGTGCATGCAGAGATTGCATCTGCATACTGCAGCTACTAGCTGCGCAAGTAAAGCCGTATGATTTGCCACACTTGCTGCCATGCATTACCGCATGCACTCAGTGCTACTTCAGTGCACCAGCTGCAAGGACAGCAATTTGTTTTGCAGACTGTAACATGTTATGTGCTGGCTGGGTTGTGTAGCTGCTGAGTGTGCTGCTGGTGATGCTGCAGGTTGCGCGAGCTGTCATTGGCTGTGTGGTGTTGGGGCACTACCCACTCAACCACCACCCAGCAAGGAAGGGCTGGGAGGTGAGTGGCTGCAGACCAGCCCAACTCTGTTATAAGTATTCGTTACGCTAATGTAATGCAAGCATAATGAATTCGTAGTTTTGTTGTGCACATGTAGAGCCACTGGCATTGCCATCAGAGCGAATGCAACCAGGACAGCAATGCCAAGTCTCATAAGACCCACTGTGCTTTTATGTTACAACAGGTGCTGTGCCGTGCCAAACCTGTAGTGTTTGCAAGCATGTTCCATACTGATGCAGACTATTCTTCATCAATACTGGGACCCAGTGCTGCCTCCATTGATACACAAGCTGGAAGTAACAATATACACCTGCTGCTGCTGCCCATTTGTCTTGCCATCCAGGACCTTTTGGACGCCGTGTTTGACGTGAAGCACATCCCCGGCTGGCTGTCAGCTGTCATAACCGTCATTTTTGTCTGGTCAAACGTGTTGACCAGCCTGGTTGTGACGGACCTGGGCGAGGTGCTGCACATGATTGGAGGCACTGCCGCCAGCTTCATGATCTTCTTCCTGCCCGGCCTGCTGCTGATGAACGCGGCCATCATCAAGCACACACACAGCTACACCAGCCTCAGCCAACTGGTGAGTTGGTCTGGCAGAGTCGCTGTGCATATGTGAGCCCATCTGCGTAACTGCAGATGTTGTGCTCTGGCACCCAAACACACAGCCTCAGCCAACTTGCGAGTGCTTGGTTGGAAAGTGGGTGTGGTGAAACATATATGCTGAAATATGCAAGGCGTGCAGACGATGGAGGGACACAGGCCTGAATTAACTGCCGATGTGCATAACTCACAAGCGAGCAACAACACGACAGTCGGTGCTAGCAATGCATCCTTCTACACATCGCTGTGTATAGAGTTGATGCTCAGCATTTGGAACAACACTCACTGAAAGACAGTTGCACACCAACCGGCTTCAGGAGAGCGAGCAGCACGAGAGCACACTACTGTGCCAAAACAACATGTCTACCTGCTGCGTCTGCTTACTGCTCCCTCTGCCTGACCTTGCGGCTGCCGCGTTTTTGCACTTCTCATGCATGCAGGCTGATGAGTCTGCCAGTGAGGCGCCCACCCCCAGGAGCACAGCCCTCGACACGGATGGCGGCGCAGGGTCATTGGTTTGGTACTGATCTCCCTCCTCCTAATCTTGCTGCTGCTGCTGCCTGTTGTGTGCTTCTCCTGCATGCAGGCCGATGAGTCTGCCAGTGAGGCGCCCACCCCTAGGAGCACAGCCCTCGACACGGATGGCGGCGCAGGGTCCAGCATCGTGCCCCTGCTGGACAAAAAGGCAGGCATACGAAACGAAGGGTTGATCTTTGCACCAGGGAAGAGCTGGTTCATGGGGCTGCTGCTGGTCATTGTCAGCGGCCTGGTGCTGGCTGTGACGCTGCTGACTGCAGTGCTTGATTGAGGAGGCGGTACAGAGTGTTGATAGCGAGGAATTCTGACACTAGTAACAAGGACATTTTGAATTCTCTTGAGTGTCTGCTGAGTTGCATTGACTGGTGCCACCAGCATTGAATGCTGCAAGCAGTGCAAGATTGCTGCCTGCGTTGATGAATTGCTTTTGATGTGTACATGGCAACAGCAGCTGTTGAATTGGACCCTCTGTCCTGACTGGCATCCTGCATGGTTGGTGCGTACCTGGACCGGTGATGGACTCGTTCTCCAGACCCCAAGGGGATTTGTAGATGTCACTGACAGCTGGTGCGGCATACTTGGCGCCTTGAGCTGCTAACGACATGCAGCACCCTCACGGCCGCTGCCAGCTGGCAGCTCCTGCACTGCCGTCCACTGGCAGGTTGCTGCGCCTGGAAAACAAGTAGCGAGCGCGTAGCTTCCCAATGCGGCCGGGCAACACGCGGGTATGCTTGCTTGGCGTGCTTCAGCAGCACATGGCAGCCCTTGTAGCGGCTGCTGCAGCACACACTGCTGTCAACACGCAGCTGTCGCTGTGCTCTAGCCTTGAACTTGTAGTACTGATCAGCTGTCTTAAGAGCTGCTGCTGCTGCTGCTGCTTCTCAGTTGTCTGAGAGTGCCTTGACAGACACCGTCAGTTTGACGGGTGCCGCAAGTATCCTTGTCAGCTCAGCTTCAGTTGGCTGCGCCACATACCCCTCGATGATGCTGCCGCCCTTGCCAACCACAATGCTGCGCACGCGCCGGCTTTTGACGAACACAGTAATGTGTATGGCCAGCCCTGACTTGCTGCCCAGTAGCAGCCGCACTGAGTCAGCTTGCACGGTGAGTGCGTAAGGGAGCTCTTGATTGAGGCGCCTGTAGAGCTTCTCTCGTACGAGCTCCACTGCTAGGTCAGCTGGTGATGCTGTGTGGGCTTGGTCGGGTGGCATCACCCACAGCCCAGGCCGCGCCTGTAGGCAGCAGCAACAACCAGCAGGATGAAGGTGGTAACACGTGTTAGCAGGCAGTTGATGGAGACTGCAGGTGTGGCTATGTTTGTGAGCTGCGCTTGCTGCTGACATGTACACGCCACATGATGTGGTCAGTGACCTGCTGCATTGTGCTCAGAGGAAGTTCCCGTCACATCAACACAGGTGTGTGCTTGCTGATCCTCCTTAAGCCGTCTGCAGTCTTGGTATGACACAACCATCTCCTAAGTTTCACATTGCCATGCATTACCTCTGGCATGTCTGCGGTTGCACATATCCCACTCACCTTGCTAATGAAGTACTGTTTCAGCTCATCCACACCTTCACCGCGCATTGCTGCACCCTGAAACACAGCATCAAACTGCGCAATGCCCTCAAGCTGCTGCCCCAGCTGCTGCAGTGCCACGTCCCTGATGTGCGGCTGCAGCTTGTCTTGCTTGTTGAGGAATAGCGCGGCGGGTGGCTGCTGCCAGCCATGCAGGAGAGAGGTCGGTGGGCCTGCTGCTAACTGCTGAGCAAGCTTCAACAGTGCAGGCTCCTGCAGGCGAAACTGCACAGAGCAACAGGTACCATGCAGCAATGATGTTGCTTGCTTCCAGCAGGCGTGTGATGGTGATGATTTGCCAAACACACACGGTGTATGCTCCTGAGCAAAGCACTGATTGGGAGTTGCATGGTGCATGCTCACAACCAAAGAGGGCTGGCCATGACCACACGCGTACTGTTGCAAGTGTTGCAGCTGATCAGCGCTCAAGCACACACAGCAACTAGCAGCAGAGTGCTACACTGTGTTTTTGAATGCGCTGCACTTGCACAAAAGATGCTGACGAAAGCTGCCCACCTGGCGTTCAGCATCCACAATGAACAGCAGCTGGTCAGCCATGCCAGCTGTCGCCCACGCGCTTTTCAAACGCTCCAGTGGACTGCCCTGCACACTCTGGTCCACCAAGCCTGGTGTGTCATACAGCAGCACTTGCGCAGCGCCTGATGTGAAGCAGCCGAGTTGCGGGGTGATGGTGGTGTTGCGTTTGGATGATACACCGCTGATCTTGGTTCCCAGGAGCCGGTTGACCAGCGTTGACTTCCCTGCGAGGACCGCCATGGCAGTGTAAACGGCGATACCATGGTCACAGAAGCTGATGCGTAGATATGAAGGTGGTATGAAAGGGTGTTGTGGCTGAAAAGGTTACTTGAACCTGACACGTGGTATGGCCAGTTCCATGTTGCTGCCGCTTGCTTACGTGCTGCTGCATGTCACAAAGGAATTCCGTTGAAGCTGTATGTGACTGCTCATTGTCCTGAAACCCCACCTGTGTTAGGCAGTCCGATAATCGCCACTGTCAACAGCCGCTGCTCAGAGCGAGGAACATCTGCTTGCTGCTTTGTGCCAGCAGCAGCAGTGCTGGTGGTGGCAGCAGCAGAGCTGTACCGCACTGCTCCTAGTGCTGTGATGCGTGAAATGCATCGCCGTAAAGTCATTTAACTTATACCTAAACCAGATCCGAGCAATCTGGTCGTCCACGCAGAGTATCGCAGCCCTTCAATTGACGTACGCCACAGCGTGAGCCCGCTTGCGCTTCTCCTGTGCTGCTCTCGACTGACACGGAGACAGCAGCGTGCCACCATCCAGCTAAGCAATGTGCACACTTCACCGCGTGCTCTGGTCCAAACCCTGCGTGACAATGTAACAAAAGACACATTGTAACATGCGTTCAAAGCACCATGGCGCATCCCTCGCTGGAACAGTCCTGTAAAGCGTGCAATGCTTCTTGGGGATGGACCTGCGCATCTACCACTTGGCAGTGTCATGCTGTGCACTGCACTGCAGTCGAAGTGAATGGCATTCACTTCTGCAACGGTCTGCAGATCAGCTTGGAGATCAAGGAAGCAGACCCAAAAAAAGCAAACTTGTAAGTTACAAATACTGGGCTTGCTGTCGTTGGTGGGATCCAATAAAAACTGACACGCGCAGATCACTTCATGACAGATTCCACCATGAAGCCCCAAGATCATACAGATGTGCCCCTTTTTCTCACATGCTGACAGCAGCAGTCCGACTGCTGCAGTGACTGCACTTCAATAAGACATGTGACCCACAGAAATATGAAGCGTAAGGTTTGAATGCTTTGACAGTTTTTGTGACATCAAGATCAGCAGCCCGACACGCTTGCATGGCACAGAGACCTTAATACCAGCTTTCTTGCAGTGCCGGTGTTAGGCAACACCAGTGCACCTCACAACAGCCAGATGATATTGAGGGCATGCAAGAATGAGCCAGGTGCCTACTTTGACAGTCTTCAATACTCCTCAAGTCTGGCAGATGGTGTGCGCACGGCTGGTAATGCAGTGCTGGCCGGCCACATGTCAAACCCACCAAGCATATCATTGCTACATATCAGGAATAGCCATCTGCTTGGAAGCCCACAAACACATCACACCCAATACCACTAGCAGTCACCCAAAGAAAGGAAACATACTCTGACACTACCTGCCGTACTAGTAGTAGTACTCTGCTGCAATGGGAAGAAGGAGCTGACACCAACACTCAGCAGTCAGGCAATACTCAACTGCCATATGTCTGCTGACGTCTTGCAGGCACAAACACACTCCAACCTCACACAGCACAGTCCCCGCCGCAGGCACTGCAATCACACCCAGCAGCCTGTCGCCCGGGTGATCGTTGTATCATCCGTCACCGCTGCTGAACTAGCATGTGCCTTGCAGCCTGCTGCTTCACTCAGCAGCGTCTCAAATTGCAACTCAGCGCCCACTGTGGGTGGCACGGCTTGAGCAAACGAGTCACCTCCACCTCACTCCAATGTGCCTGATGTTGTGCTGACGCACTGCAACTCCCAAAGGCCATGGACAACTGTGTTGTTGCGTTGTGCCATCATGTTGACCACAAACTCCTACACTACGTAATGACGCACAACACTGACAACATGCACCTGACTAAGCGCAGGCACAACACTATGCAACCCGTGCGGCGCAGCCTCCACAGCTACTGCACAATCTTCCCATCATCAATGTGATCAGCACACCTTGCAGCCCTACTAGTGCACTGCCACCTCACACCCTTGACACGGCCACAGCACAACTTCATTGCAGCAATGAGTTCCACCACCAACACACAAGCTTTGCTACAATCCCCTCACTGGTGATCACGATGTGTCCTATACCGTACTGGACCACGAGCCAGCAGCCCAAACACCTCAACCAACGAAAGTGCCCGCCGACGCACAGTTGACCAATCCTCCAGCCACTGCTGGCCTTCAACTTTCACCAGCACGATTAACATCACGCTGACAAGCACTATCACAGGAACCTGCTGCTTTGCTTACTTCAGCAGCTTGCCAAACAGGCCCTTCTTGCCGCCCTTCTTCCCTCCGTCCCCTGCCTGGCCACCCTCCCAGTCCTCACTCTCCAACAGATGAGGGCTCGTCAAGTCAGGCATACGCTTCAAATCCACAGCCGTGCCCGTGCTGTCAGAGTGACGCGCCACCTTCACACCCGCTGGCGCCAGCTGCTGCTGCTGCTGCTGCTCCGGCTGCGCGCTGTAGCCGGCTGCTGCTGGGGGCATGCCTGCAAAGCTGTGCATGGTGGCAAAGCTGCCGGTGGTGCCGCCGCGGCGCAGTGCGCCCTGGACCTCGCGCATGCGCTCCCTGAACTGCTTGTTCCAGGCCTCGTACTTCTGGCGCAGGCGGTCCAGCTCCAGCTGAACCTGCGGGGGGGACAGCCAGGGCAGCAGGCGCATGTTCAAGTGTGTGAGAAGTCTTGCATCGGGATCTGGTATTGCTGTAGCATCTGTGTCTTATCAATGATATTCCAAGCCACTACGGCTGCATCCGCCCACAAATGTGGTTTGACCAACATACAAGGTGCGAACCTACCGCCTGCCTGTCCAACCATACCGCTGTCCTGCTTGAACGTCATACAGAAACAGCCACAGGGGCCAATTGGGAAGCATTGATAAGCAACTGCAAGCACCACTTGTCCGCTCATCTGCGCCCACCTGCATGTCTGGCGCCAGCACCTCCCCATCCACCACCTCCCGGATAAACGCAGCGTCGTCATCAAATAGCGGCGCCTTGCCGCTCCAGTCGCCCTCAAGCCCTCGCAGCGCACGCCCAGTCTCGCCACCACCGCCGCTGCCCTTGCCACCCAACTGACCAGGCGGCGACATTGGCAGCTGCAGGCTTGGCATAACGCCGCTGCTGTGGCTAGGCATCTTTGCACGCAGGCTGTCTATGTACTCCTTCAGCAGCTTCACCTGGCCCATCCACTCCACCGCCTGCTGCTCCAGCTGCTTCGCATACTTGCTGCGCGCTGCCTTCTCGCTGTCCAGCTGGTGCGTGAGTGCAGCCACCTGTTGCTGCAGCATGGCCTCTGTGATACTGCCGCTGCCGTTTTCACCGCTGGCTGTCGCACGCAAGCTGCCCAGTACGCCTGCAGCGCTGTGGCCGTTAGCATCGCCACCACCAGCAGCAGCAGCACCAGAGCTGCTGCGCAGCCCTGGCGCGTAGTAGTAGCTGCCACGCGAAGCTGCCAGCACGCTGCGCAGCTCGTCTGAGTTTGCGAGACCCTCATCCCGTGCAATGCTGGCTAGCTCAATAGCAGCATGCAGGTCCTCAGGATCTAGAATGCCCTCTTCGCGTACTGCACCGTACATTGCCACTGCCAGGCGCAGCTCCCCTGCACTGGTGATGCCATCCTCCCGCAGCACACCGTACAGCGCAGCAGCAGCCATGAAGTCGCGCTTGTCGGCAATGCCCTGCGCCTGCGCAGCCGCATACATGCTGCACGCGCGGCGTGCGTTGCGTGCGTCAAACGCGTGGCCATCACGGCGCAGGTGGCGGTAGGTGCTGAGTGCAGTCTGCAGCTCCTGGGCATCTGTTACGCCCTGCGCAAGCACCACAGCGCCTAACCTGCTGGCGTCATCATCGTGCGCGCCTGCTGCGCTGCTGCTCTGCTGCTGCGCAGGTGCTGCATGTGCGGCTGCAGCTGCGGTTGCTGCCGCTGCCGCGAGAGCAGCAGACAGGCCTGCAGCATCTGTGATGCCCTCATCTTCTGCTGCTGCTTGCAGCTTGAGTGCTGCTTTGACCTGTGCGGGTGACGCATGCCCTGCTGCTGCCTCCACTGCGCGGTGCAGCTCCAGTGCTCCTGCAACCTCCTCAGGTGTTGCTGATGCTGCTGCTGAAGCCAGCTTCAGCTGCTGCTGCAGCTGCACCGGCTGGTAGATGTTTGCCTGCGCAGCGATGTCACCTAGCTGCAGCGCGTCCCGCAGCCGCTGCGGCTCGACTAGGCCGCCTAACTGCTGCTTTGCTGCCGCTGCCAGGGCCAGGCGCTGCTGCAGCTGCTGCCTGTCGTAGCTGCCCACCTCCTGCTTCACCAAAGCAGCAGCAGCGAGTGCCTCGCGCAGCCGCTGCTCGCTGTTGTTGTCCTCACCAAACTCCTGCCGCACTAGCGATGCTGCTGCAAGGGCCTGCTGCACCTCAATCCCGTTGCAGTGCCCCAGCTCTGCTTGGCATGCAGCAGCTGCTGCAAGCGCTTCACGCAGCTTCTGCTCACTTGCATCTGCCCCCAGCTCCTGCTTGCATACTGCTGCAACTGCTAGGGCGTCCTGCAGCTGTTGTGGAGCTGCATCTGCCCCGAGGTGCTGCTTGCATACTGCTGCAACTGCCAGTGCTTCCTGCAGCTGTTGTGGAGCTGCATCTGCCCCTAGGTGCTGCTTGCATGCTGCTGCAACTGCCAGCGCCTCCTGCAGCTGCTTTGGCGCTGTGTTAGGCCCTAGCTGCTGCTGCGCAACAGCAGCAAGACCCACAGCGCTGGCTAGCTGCTCATTACTGAGCGACGACGCATCGCCGCCAGTGGCTTTACGCACAGCTCCCAGCAGCTTCAGAGCGTCCTGCACCTCTGAAGGATCCCTGCTGTCTAGCTCGCTACGCATGGCTGCGTAACATGCGAGTGCCACCTTCACTTCTGACAGCTGTGTGATGCCGTAGTGGTCCTTCAGAGCCATGAAGCCCTCCTCTGCTTCCCTGCGGGCTGCTTCTGCTGCTGCCTCTGCTGCCTCACGCTTGAGGCGTGCCTGCAGGCGCGCTGCAACGCGCTTGTTGAGCTGGCGCGTGCGCTCTGCTGCCTGGAACACGGTGATGGCACGGTGGAACTGCAAGACAGCAAACAGCAGCAGGCAGCAGGAGTGCCATTAGCAGGGAAGCCAGAAGCAGCGCAAAGAACAGCAGGCGTGCGGTGATGCAAGCATGGAATTTGCCCCAGCATGGTGTGCTTTTGGGAAGGCCTTGTCATTTTTGGTTTCAAACAATTGTGTTGCACAGAGAAGGAGCACCTTCTGACGACTGATCAGCAAAAGCATGCCATGACTCATGATATTTTGCTGCGCTGCTGCCTTGTGACGTACAAGCGACGCAGCCTGCTGCTTTGTGCCAGGTTCGCCAAGCATGTGCTGTGCAACCAGCAGTTCGGTACAGTAGCAGTTGCCACCCACCTTCTTGTACTCTGCGCGCTGCGTGCCTCCCCTGTAGTGCCGCTGTATGCACACCGCTGCCTTGTGCTCCCGCAGGTCCTTAGCATACTGCAGCCGCGCCACGCGCCCGCGCCAGCTGCTCTGGAACAGCAGCGCTGCTGCCTTGTGCTGCTGGAAGCGCTTGTGCGCAAAGAACATGCGCGTGTAGGCCTGCAGCTTGAGCACGGAGAACTGCATCTTGGCCCAGGTGTCCTCCACGTAACCCAGCACGCCTGCAGGGTGACGCATGGCGGTACAGCAGAGCAGGATGGAGCGTTGGCGCCTAGCAGGTGGATGCATCGTCAGTCAGTTGAGGCTGTGTGTACGTGTCCTGCAAGCTGAAGCTAGCTGCACAGTTGCTGCTGTTTGGTATGCGACTACGCAGCCCGTCATTCTGCCCCCGCACCAACACTGAGCACAATGCTGGCAGCAGCTTGCATCATGTTGACCTTAGACCCGTGTTCACAACGAACCACTCGCACAGGCAACAAGTCAAAACACATGTGCGTGACTCAGTCCTATCTGGCTCCCCTTTGTGCTGCACATCCAGCAGCAGCAGCAGCGCACCTGGCTTGAAGAAGACCTTGGTCCTGCCCATCTCATACTGCCCAGACGGCACCCTGAACGCAGCCAGCAGCTGCACCACAGCAGCGCGCGTCTCCGCATCATTGTGCAGCACCATGCCCTGCTGCTCGCGCGGCAGCAGGATCTTGTAGCGCTGCACAAAGTCAGCATGGCGGTAGCGCGTAGGGAAGCCCGCACGCGAAACGCGCGCAACCTCCAGCACACCGCAGCACCGCAGCTGCTGCAGGACAAGCTCGCTGGTGAACGACCCAGCTGAGAGCTTTGCGTTGGGTTTGATGCAGCGCACAAAGTGCAGGCCGGTTGCGTCCAGCATGCTGACGAGCTCGCGCAGCTGCTGGGTGAACCTGCTGCTGACTGTTTGACCGCCGCGCTTGCCCTCCATTTCGTCTGCTGTTGTGGCGCCGATGCTGGTGATGAGGGGGCTGCTGCTGGTCTCCATGAGCTCAACAAGGTCTGGCAGCAGGGGGATTTGAGAGCAGAGCAGGGCAGGTTATGGTACGTCAGGATATATAAGAACTTATCGCCACAGATATACACATGGCTGCTGGTCGCCGTAAGCTCAACATGGTCTGCAGGAAAGGAGGTTTGAGAGCAGAGTAGGGCAGGTATAGGTCAGGAGATGTTTGTGTTCCTTCCACAGACGTACACATGGGGCAGCCGCTGCCTTTGGGCCGACAGAGACAGCAGGCATGTGAACCAACGGGAACGTTTGTGTGGAGCTTTTCTGCGACAGGCTGGTCAACACGGAGAGACAGAGCTGCTGTAATCAATGCTTACTAGCAGGGCGGCAGCGTGCTCAAAAGCTACGAACCGCACAGCTGCAGAACACCACACGTGGCACCCACACACACCTGTGTTGAGCATGTCCTTGTTTTTGTCCAGGAAGCCCGTCGCGTTGTAGCTCACTGGCCCTGCGTAGTGGTTCACGAAGAACTCCCCCTGGCGGCGCGGATCCATACCAAAGTGGTCGTTGGATGACAGCGCGTCGGTTAGCGCGTGCATGAAGGTTTCGTCGCTGCCCTTGGGGAAGCGGCACTGGCTGTCAAGCACTGCCAGCACACCAAGGCCCTTGGGGGGCATGGCTTCAATGACGTCAACACAGGCCTGGTTGTCCACCCACTCCACCTGCGCGCAGAGCAAACACCAAACACAGCACACAGCACAGCATGAAGGTTGCTGCAACAGGCGAGGTGTACAGTGGAGAGAGGGTGAGAATGCAGGCGCTACAAAGGCAGACCGGAGGCTTGTACGCTCCTCCGTGCCGCCGACATGCACACCCTGAGAATGTGTGCTTGATTACCACAGGCAATGCAACATGCACGCCTGACAGCCAGGACCAAATGCGCAGAGCACATCAGCAGCAGGTCCTTACAGCGCAGCTGTTCTATCCTGCCTTGGAGATCTGTGGTGTATTGACGCCAGGTGCTGTTGATTGTTCACAGCACTGCTGCAACATGATGTCAGAACTTGTTGCTGCCAGAACTTGCTGCTGCCACCATTAATCCATTGCTGCGTCTCCAACCTGCTTGCAAGCCATTTTATGCGCACCTTGGTCCAGTCAATGCCCTCAGACTCGTACTCCTCCTGCTCCAGTGTGAACAGGTGGCGCGTGAACTGCTGCTGCAGCCGCTCGTTGGCGTAGTTGATGCACAGCTGCTCAAAGCTGCAGGCGGGAGAACGCAGCAAAGAGATGACATCAGATACCAGCTTACGGTAGTATGTAGCGCGGCCGTCTCTTCGGGCAGCACAGCGCATCCTTACCCATCGTGCAGTTTTGTATGAATGCAAACCACGCACATCAAAGTACCAGAACAACGGCTGTAACAGACACACATCACTACGTCAGCAACTACTCATCATGCAGGCGTCAGCACCTGGGCACCACCAGACAGCAGAGAAAAAGCAGCCGACACAACCACACCTGTTGGTCTGGAACTGCTCAAAGCCGTAGATATCAAGAATGGCGATGAAGCGGCCGCTGGCCTTCTTGCCCATGTCCAGCTTGTTGTTGATTGCGGCCACGATCCACGTGAACACGCCAGCGTACAGCGCCTTGGCAAGCGCGTCACGAGCCTCTACAGCCTCCTGGGCAGTGAGGGGCTTCACAATCAGCTCGTCACGGGTCTTGATCTGCACACCAACGCGTTGTGACGTGTGTAGTTGGGCCGGAGCGTTGCAGTTGCAGGTGTACAGCAGTGCACGCAGCAGCAGCAAAAATGGCGTTAGGCAGCTGGTATGAAAAGCAAATCAGGAGGGGTGAAGCGAGAACCTGCCGTCGCCAAAAACACAGCAGCAGTTGCCTTGCACACGCGGACCACATGCACTATCAGCAGGCTGAAGAGCTTAAGACCGGCCCTTTGCGCTGCTGCTGTCAGAGCCACGCCGCACCTTCTTGTGTGTGATGGCGTAGGCCAGGTCCTTCTCCCTGAGGCCCAGCATGCTGGCTGCATTGCTCAGCGCAGCGTCGATCTTGATCCTGCTGCTGTCGTCTGCGTGCACAGGCTCCACGCGCAGGTTGCCTAACCACAGGATGCCTGAGAGCGTGCACAGCAGCGCGTGGATGTCTGCGGGGCTGAGCCCGATGTCTGACAGGGCCTCCAGCACCTCCTTGAAGTTTGTCGCGTCATCCACGCCATCAATGTCCTGCAAGACGGAACGCAAGCATTACACTACATCAAATGACATGCTCCACTCAAACAGCAGCAGGAACCCCGTCAGGAGCCAACGGAGGCTCGTAGGGGGGAGGACATCATAATAGGCCTCAAAGCAGAGCGGTTGGCAGACGCGTCAAGCGTCAGCTTCAGCTGTGCGGGTGGGCGTTGACTCCAGGGCAGCTGGCAGACTTAGGATGTCGAAGTAAACGCAGGTGCTGCACTGAGAGATGAACCAGGTCGAAGAGCGCGTGAGTCCGGCCGGACATGACGCTAAGATGACACGACCGCACCTTGCCGCTGCTGCTGCCCCTGCTGCTGCTGCTGCTACCTTGGGTGCTGGTTCTCACCGTGCAGCCGCTCGTGGCCAGGTAGGCAAAGTCGGAGGGCTTGCCTGGCAGGCGCAGCGCCTCGCGCTGCGTCTTGTCCTTGGTGCCGCGCACCAGCTGGAAGAAGATGTGGTAGCTGCGCTCACCCTTCAGCTGGTGCACCTGCGGGCAGGAAGGCAAGCAAACGTGCACAAGGTTTGAGCTTTAGCAACGTGTTGAGTGCACCTCAAGGCAGGGCGCACGCTGGATCAGCGCCAGCCAAATCAGTCTTCTGCCTATGGGTGCCACTTGGTGTGTGCATACAGGCTGGCAGCTTGCTCTGCTGGGCTAGTTGTTATGCTGTGCATTACAGACCCTACCATGCAGGCACAGCACACAACCCACGAAACCTCCTGAGGTCCTCAGCGCTGTTACATGATCCACAGTGACCAGCTGCCGGCTGCAGCAGTGAATGGCTCAGGCTGTGACCCAAGTGCGGTGCGTCACTCACCACCCTGCTTTTCTCCAGCAGGTACGTCCTGATGCGTGCTCCGCAGATGTGGTTGGTCTTGTTGAAGTGGATCTCAATGAGCTTGCCGAAGCGACTACTGTTGTGGTTGCGCAGCGTCTTGGCATTGCCGAATGCCTCCAGGATGGGGTTGGTCTGCAGGAGGACAAAGGGGGAGGCACAGGCAGGGGCACGGGTGTGCGGTTGTGTGCGGTTGCAGAGCAGCAGGGGTGCTGGAAACAGAGTGCACATGTGCTGATGTGTTTGGGAGCTGCTACAGCATAACAGCATGACACCCACCCACGCGAAGGGTGGCGATGAACGCCACTCAACACCAGGCAGGTGGCAGCTGCCCAAATGTCCCGTTACCCCTGCTGCTGCAGCTGCTGCAGACCGCACCCATTACTACGATAGCTTTGCCCTGTATGCTTGCACAATCACTCTGTTGCCCCCCTGACATGACCAGTAAGATAGAGGCGCATTTCACATAATAGACCCTGCTTGCTCACCTCCAGCACCTGCCCCTCCACTCCCGTGCCTCCCGCAAGCGCCGCAAAGAACTGCATGGCCTTCTTCGTCGTCTCAGTCTTGCCCGCACCGCTCTCTCCGTTGATGACCAGCGACTGGCTGGTGCCCTGGCGCACCATGTCCCTGAACGCTGCACCAGCCACCAGGTAGATGTGCGGGTCAAGCTGGTTCACAGCCTCAAACGCACCAGCTGCAGCAGCAGCAGGAGCAGCAGCAACAGAGTCGCAGGGGGCGCAAGTCAGCAGATGGATGTTGGCCATTCATTGTTGCAGTTCATTTGAATGTTGTACATGAGTAGCAAGATGCGATGAGCAACAATTGCAGCACTGCCGGGCTAAGAGATCAGGTGTTGGAAGCAAGTTCTTGACCTTCAACTGCCGGCAAATGCCTTAAAGAACAATACAGAACTAGCTACTCCTGCTGCAGAACTTTGGTCAGACAATAGCACTGCTGCCAACACGCTCTCAGCCCCGCTGCCTTTGCCTGCGGCAGATGCACCAAACTGCTGCAAGCATACTGTGTCAACTGGTTGACATGCTGCTGCGTATGTCTCAGCTGACTTGCTCAGCAATCAACCTGCTGTGTCAGCCTCTCGCTAGCGTCTGCAGCTATGTTGCCTGCCCCCCGTCGCTGCATGAGCTCCTACTGCCGCTCTGCTGCTGCGACTGCCATCCTCTCATCTGCAGCTGGCTGTAGCTGCCTCTGCCGCCTGCTGCTTCTGCTATGCCCTGCGCTGTTGCAAACTGTTGAACCCATGTCCTCAAAAGCAAGCTTCTGCTAGTTCTTTGCTAAGTTATCAAGCCTGGTGCGCACCCTTGTACTGGTCTGCCACCTGTGGGGTGTACAGGGGCAGGTTCTTGCAGGGGTTGACCGCAATCAGCACAGGCCCGGCATTGGTGTAGATGCAGTCGTCGCCATAGCGCTGGAACAAGTTGTCCAGGATGCTGGGCTCGTTCAGGTATGACAGCTGCGTGAGGTCTGCAATAGCCTGCTGCAGCTCAGGGTTTGCAGGCACCAGTTTGTTGGGCTCCACTGCTTGCAGGAGCTTGCCAGGGTGGCCACTGAGCAGCGCCACTGAGGGCTTGCCATTACCGTTCTCCTTGATCTCTGCGAGCAGCCATGTCTCTGCGTCCTGCTTGTACCAGACGCGAGAGCCCTTGCTGAGGCTGCCCACTGTCTCGTCCATGATGCTGCTGATACAGGATAGATTGTGCCAGAATGGAGTGAAGGGAAGCAGCATAAGCACAGCAACTGTTCAGCTCATGAGCACCGGCAGGAACATGATTGTGGGGCCTCAGAACACACTATAGTATTGAGCGAAAGGCGCTTGGGCCACGACAACACCTGGCACTGGGCAAGGTTGCGCATTACAGAGCTGTACAAGGACTCTGGACTTGCACAGCAGCAGCTGCACCCATAACTGCTCGCTGTCAGAAACAGCTGGCAGCTGCCGCTCATGCTGCTGATGTCAAAACGCGAACGATCAAAACCAATGCGGTTTCTGCTGGTGCGAAGAGCTGATGTACAAGCAAGGGCAACCAGAGCCAGTCCGTTGCAGGACGAAAATTTCTGGTGCTGCTGCTGCCGCTGCCCTTGTCCGCGCGACTTATTGTGTCTGGTAAGCTGTCAAATACATGTCTAATTGCCTGTGATGTGACCTCACCTCTGCGCACCGAGCTCCTACCGCTCCTTGCGTCCGCTGCTCCTTGCCTAGTGTGCACTACTCAACTTCATCACACGCAAACTTGAACTTTGTTGAAGAACGCGGTGTTGCAGCAGGGCCTTGCCACAGCGGAAGTGCAATACACCTGATAAGAGGGGCACCCCGTGCTGCTGCTGCTGCTTCTCCCTCGCTATGATCCACTTTCGCGTTGTGATGTACGGGGTGACGGGGTCTTTCAGGACTGTGAAGGTGGGTGACGTTGTGCATGCGAGTGACAGTCACTCACCAATACCGGGTGACCAGAACCTAATCTAATATGCTTACGCCAAGCGGATGAATTGCAGTTGACTGACGTGACCATCGCAACATGAAGCCATTGGTAGCTTGTCGCAGTCCTTGATTCCTTGCAAGATATCATCCCTGGCAGCAGCAGCAGCATCTGTGGTGGCAGTAGCGGCAGCAGCAGCAGGAGTGGGCAGCAGCATGGGGGCAGAAGACGCTCACAGGGCCTTTGTGAGGGCAGCAGCTGCTACTGGTGCCCAGTGTGCCTCCAGCACTGCGAGCGTAGATGCTTCAAGTATGTAACCTGAGACCAGCAGCGCACACTACTGCCTGCCTTCCAGCCGAACCCACCTATCAGCACTACCACAGCACTACACACCAGGCATGCCTTGCAGCAACGTGTGATCAAAAGCATTAGCATGATCAATGATGCCTCTGTCACAGTAGCTGCTGCCGCGGCTGGTTGATTGAACCATCTGGCACTGCTTCCTGCAGGTTGCCCGGTGGTAGCACCCTCAAGCAGCAGCAACACAGATAGCAGCAGCACCAGCACCAGCAGCAGCAGCACATCTCAGCGCAGTGCAGCATGCAGCTCATCCTCTACAGCAGCATCAGCAGAACATGCAGCGCGTATAAACATGGACGTAGTCAGTAACGCAGCAGCCAGCAGCAGCGACAGCAACCTGAGCACGCAGCGGCAGCGCTCCAGCATACCCATTGCTGCCAGTCAGCTGCCGCAGCATCAACAGGATGGGGCTGAGGTGTGGATGTACCCCTCAGAGCAGCAGTTCTACAACGCCATGAAGCGCAAGGTTTGTGCAACAAGCAAATCACCTGCAGCAGCTGTACTCTGTGAGAGCTGCCTGTCGCTATCTGCAGCTGTACTTTGTAGTATAGTGTGTGTGGCAGCAACCCTGGCATGCCGCGGTGTGTCTACGCTGGCAGCAACCGTGTTGCATACCCTGACCAACAGCTCCCACTAGCAGCACCAGCGTCACACCGCACACACCAGCTCTCCTGCAACACCAAACTAGAATGCCTGCCAGGCTGCAATGCATGCCATAGGCTGTACCCATCATTGCAGCGGGTGACTGCAGCCCACAATGAACGCATGCAGCGTTGTCCCCAGCAATGTTCGTCATCCTGCTGCTGACGCTGACGCTGAACCGCCGCTGCTACTCCTGTCACTGCTGCCTGCTCAGGGCTGGGACCCCCGCGAGCCTGACATGCAGCGCGTGGTGGCCATCCACAACACGGTCAACGAGCGCGCCTGGCAGCACGTGATGGCCTGGGAGGCGCTGCACGCCTGCGACTGCAGCGAGCCGCGCCTGAAGCGCTTCCAGGGCAAGCCCAACGAGTTCAGCCCCAAGGCGCGACTGCTCAACATGCTGGTGCGCGCGACACAGGGCCTGGATTTTGACCACGGAACTTAATGTTCATGTTCATTGCCTTAATGGGCAAAGCACATTTCTAGTGCTTTGTTGCTGAAGCCGTCATCGAGCGCGAGGGGGTGTTGCACCTGCATAAGTGTGGCGCGAAACATACTGTCACGGTGACAGCCCTGCCAGTGCAGGCCAGCACACACTTCTTTGTTCTTGCTCAGCTCCCTGCAGATGTCTTCAATCCTGCAACACTCTGCCTGCGATTTCTGCTGCTGCTGGCTTTTCACCTGCAACCACACACTTTGCAAGGCATGCTCAGCGCTTGTTGGTGTCCCCTTCATCACCGCCAGCTTTGACCCGTGTATTGTCCTAAATGCGAAAAATTCAACCCCTTGGCACCCCTCCCGCTGTTTCTTCCCTGCAGGGCTTCAAGCTGCCGTTTGACCGCCACGACTGGATCGTTGACCGCTGCGGGCGTGAGGTGCGCTACGTGATAGACTTCTACAGCGGCGCCCCGCAGCCTGGCGTGCCTGCCTCCATGCACCTGGACGTGCGGCCTGCGCTGGACAGCGTTGAGGCGCTGTGGGACAGGCTGAGGATGCAGGCTGGCTGGGTGGCCAGCGGGAGGTGGAAGGACGAGTGAGGCGTGCGTCCCCGGGCCGGTGTAACGCCAATGCCGTGACTTGCAAGGTTGATTGCAATGAGTCATCACACTCTTGGGAAAGTTTTGGACGAGGTGCTGGTGCAGCTGGTGGCCAGCACTTGCTGTTTTTGCGGGACATGGGACGTACGTGTCATTACATGGTGACTGCATCACTGCCATCGCTTCAGAAGACATCAGGTCTGAGAGGGGCAGGACATTCTGCGCTGGGTTTCTCAGCTGCACAGTGCAGCAGCAGTGCACGATGCGACTCAATATAGGCTAGTAACCCTTGCGGGCTCAGCTCTCTGGAAAGCAGGCATGCTTCCAACATGTCACGTTGCCCATGGCATGATAAATGTGACACATTACGAGTGCTTCTGCTGTCAGACAAGCTTGGAGCGTGCCACTCTTTTGCACCACTGGTATGGGCCACAACCAGCACACAGTTACTGGCACAAGCACTACCATAACGCAGCCCTTGCACCTGGTCTGAGACAACACAATTCCATTTGGTGCCACCAATGGCATTGGCACACAAAGGAAGGCTTGGGTGTGCGTGCTGTCACACAGTGTGGCTTTCGCAGGGAGCATGGTACCATTGATGCATTGTTCACACTCACACACCTTATCAATCGGGCTCGGCATCAGCGTACGACGCTGTATGTTGTGTTTATTGATTTCAAGAAGGCGTTTGACACAGTTCCCAGGGACTTGTTGCTAGAACGCTGCAAACATCTTGGTGTTCATGGCCGCTTTTTGTCTCTGCTTGAGCGCTTGTATGACACCGTCCAGATGCAGGTTGTGGTGAATGGCAAATTGGGTGAACCCATTGACACGTGCCTTGGCACCAAGCAAGGCAGCGAGCTCAGCCCGTTGCTGTTTGGGTTGTTTATTGAGATGCTGCATGAATTGATAACCATAAGAGGCAAGCCCAGCCCGGGTGGGGGGGTCACCCCTCTTGGGCCTCGGGTTGGCTCTCTTCATGTGCCTGACCTGTTGTATGCTGATGATGGGTGTCTTATTGCGGAGTCTCACACAGATGTGCAATCCTTGCTAGAGTGCTTGCAGTTGTTCTGTGAGATAACTGGTATGGAGGTCAACATGCACCCCAAGAAGACGTGTGTCGTTGTGTTCCGTGGCCAGCGTGTGCCGCGGCCGCGCTCGCTTGCATTCACATATACAAGTCAACCGCTCAGCATTCAAAGCCAGTGCACGTATTTGGGTGTGGTGCTGCATGAGACCAAGGGCCTGCAGCCGGCAGTTGACGCACTGGCTGCGTCTGGCTTGAAGGCCATGCATGTTCTCTTGGGCCGTTTCCGTAAACGACGCATCACACAATATGGTTGAACCTGTTATGTCGTACGCTTCTCATGTGTGGGGTCCTGAGCTGTGCCATGCTGGGCTTTTCAGGCGTCTGGGATGGCGCATGTCTGCAGCCGACAAGGTACACTTGGCCTTCCTTCGCTACATGACCGGTACTGGTAAACGCTCTAGTTTGGATGTGTTAATGCGTGAGCTGCACCGCCTGCCTGTCATGCACCATTTGGTTGTTCTAGCAGTGCGTTGGTGGGAGCGCCTCCAGGCTATGGATCAGGATAGGCTTGCACGGGTTGCATGGGTATCGGATGTGGAACTGGCGTTGAGTGGCTGCACAGGCTGTTGGACATATTATCTATTGCACACCATGCAGCGACTCGGGGTCATTGACCAAGCAGCATGGCGGGCGCCTGGCGTGTCAGCTGCAACCGTGTGCGGGCTTGAGTTGAAAGCTGAAGATGTGTCTGCTGCACTCACCCACTTGGTCAAGCAGGGATGGGCAGACGGGGGTGCTGAGGTGGCTGACCCAAGGTCGGCGCCCAGCCACCACGTGACCATGTGCACGCACGCTGCATGGGTGCACCCTATGGATGATGACGCCGCTTTTGACCGTAGCACGCAACCAGAGTACATGCAGCTGTGTTTGCCATTTCGTGTGCTACAATGCCTGGTGCGGCTCCGCACAGGAGTTGCTCAGCTAGAGGTGCAGTTAGGCAGGCATGCACGCCCTCGGGTGCCCAGGCCTCGACGTGTTTGTAGGTTGTGCTCGCTTGCTAGCCCTTCAACCGCCAGCCGGCCTGCGTGGCGCACACGTGTGCATGCCAGGACTGGGACCCATGACAATGTGGAAGATCTCAGACACTTCCTGTTGGAGTGCCCTGCATATGACCACTTGCGTGATGCTCATCAGAGTATATTCTGTCCTGATGGCACCACCAATCGTTGTGCTGATGAGATGGTGTCGCGTGTTCTAAACTGTGAAGATCAAGAGAGCTTGGCTGTTGTTGTATACCAGATGTGGTTGTATCGCTCGGTGCTGTTAGGGTTATCGCCTGACCACACCAGCGTACCAATCCAGCCAGAGGGCTATGTCCCTTCAGATGACACCCTAGACGCTGTTGCCTCCAGCCCATAAGACTTTGACATTTCCTGACAAATTTCATATGCATTTGTGCCACAGATCTGGTTTGTTGCCGCCTTATGCCGCATGAGTCGCCCTTGTTCTTGCTTCTGATTGTGAGGTCTTGACAACATGCTCTCGGTTGGTGTGCTTCTTCGGCACAAGCTGCTGGCTGAGTGGGGTGTGTCTCTGACACACCGCAGATATAATTGCTTGCTTATCCTGGAGAGAACTTGTGCTCATCTGATGGCGTCAATGTGTTGCATCGAGCGCTCATCTCCTTTTGTCACGTGTTGACTCTGTGCTCATTTGGGGTGGCTCATACCATCTAAGATGGTGACTGGACCCACGTGTAACTACTCTCTCACAAAGAGACACACAATCCTTGCAACGACTGTGTCCTTCCAAAGACAAACAGGCAGCTGAAAGAAACAACAGACTCGTCAAACGCCAGCAAAGTAGCATGGTTGCCGAGAAACAGATCACATACATGCCGCATGCAGCGCGGCGCTGTCACTCATGCACCATCAGCAGGCCCTGCCAGGCTGGCAAAGAGCAGGGTAGTGTAGCCTGATCTACGCTTGGATGCATGCTGCCACGTGGCATCAGAACCCGTGCAACAGGTCAGAAGCTTATGTCAAGCTGCATGCGCAGCGTGCCTCGTAATCATTAGCCGCAATAGCAGCCTCTTGATATAGGCTCAGTTGCACAGCCGAAAGAGAAGAGACCAGCCAATGGGCAGCATGCAACTCAGCATACAAAGGATCAAGGCAGAGCACCAAAGTAGTACTGCTAGCAGCAGCCGCAAAAGCCTCTTGCCAAAGGTCACTGCAAGGTCACCACATAGACCCTTGTACACCCTCAAGCAGGGAGGGGTTCAAACCCTGCTGTGACAGCAGTTATTCAGTGACTGAACACGTCTTGCGCACACACGTACAAAGCCAACGCCACAGCTCAACCAGCCACAGACAACATGCGTAAATCAAAACACGTGCAAACTACACACGGCACACCCTGCAACCATACAGAAGACTGGTGTTATTGGTGGCACAGCAGCCTTGACGGTGACAAGTTGCTGCCCACAGGCACTGCCAGAGTGGCAGTGTCACAGCGTGCTAGCCTGCTAGCAGCAAGCAGCAGTTGCGGTACGCTGACTCTCGTGCTAATCAGCAGGATTCAAACAGGTCATGCAGGCAAACATGCGTTTCGCTACGTTACTGCCAACTTAGCAGTAGCGGACAGTGTCCGACTGACACAGCACCCGGCACTGCGCACACCGCAAGGTATTGCCAAGGGTATGTGACACAGCAAGCCATAACACATCAGCCAACCTTGCGTATCACTAAGTGGCTTCACATCAGGTTTGCCCGTGCGGTGGAATACAATGCAGACCACTGCAACGGCGTTATGCCATCTGGTATGCATCTGCAGTGTGCAGCAAGCAATCAAAGAGCCAGACCATACAAAAAAGGTTGTACTAGCAGCGGCAGTGTGCAGCATGCAGTAATAGATAGCAGCGAGTTCCATGTGTGTGTGATGTGTGTGTGAATGCAAGGATACACGGCAGGCCAGAACGGCCATGATGCAAGTCAGAGTTGGCAAGCTTCCAATATACCAAATCAACAATAAAGCACCAAGAAGACAAATCACCGATCCCTTGAGTTTTGCTGGTGCAGCCTGATGTGCAAAGACATACATGCAGACACCAGGGCACACAATGCACCAAGAACACCATTTCCACACATGAACGTAACGTGTGGGCGCTGTTCAAGGCTGCTGTTGGGTCAGACACAGCTGCCATCACATGCACCGCCATCCGATGGCATGCAGTATGCAGCACCCTTGGCATCATGCGTTTCTCATGTACAGTGACCAATGCCACCAAGCCCTGTGCTGTCAGTGTGCATACTAAGCACAGAGGCTGTACATGACATGACAATAGGTTGCATGTAATCACCAAATGGAGGCATAGGGTCCAGCATAACCAAACCTATTCTGTGCTGCCCTTAGAAACGTCAGTTGAAGACTGCAAGCAGCGGCACTTTGTACAGGCAGCGCACGCCATGTATAGGGCCATTGGGTTCAATAAGATACATGCCATGCAAAACACAGTATAGACACAGTATCAACATCATCGCAACAGCTTGCGTTTAACAACGCTCCACTCTTGCCAGCCGGAAATTTGACCCCATAAGGCACAGTAGTAATAGTAGTTTGCAGCCAGGCGGCAGACAGAGGCTAGCCGCGCTCTGTTTCAGGATAAGGTTTGCTGTCCTTCGTGCAAGGGTTCATGGCCATCATGCAATAGGGTTTGGTCTACTTGGTCACGCCAGCAGTTGGCTTGTGGGCAGCATCACCGGTATTGTTTACGTCAAGCGCACCACCAGGTGCAATGGCCCTCTGCAGGTCAGCAGCAGCAGCAGGAAGACGCACGAGACGCTGTGTCAGTGGTTAAATGGCATGTCACGACAGTACACATTGCTGGCATGTTGCATCATGGTGTGCGCAGCATGCGTGTAACAGCATAGTGTCCAGACGAGCGTCTGTCGGACAGGACAACCGGCCAGGACCTGCAGGCTCAGTGGCTGGCGATGATACTGCAGCACTTGCTGTGCATCCATTTGTAGTCAAGCCAATCTGCACTCATTGGACAACATTTCTCAGCGCCGCACCTGGAATGACCCTCCCAGATGCTCATGCGCTGTCATGCTTGGCATGCTTGTGGCTGCGTCCAGCTCCAGGAAATGTGTCTCGCTGCCTCCCTTGTGCCACCAGCTGCGGTGCTGGTACCAGCCGTTGGCGGCAAACACCAGCAGCGCCAGCACCATGGCGCCCAGCCAGGGCAGCCACGTCATGGGGCCCAGGGAGCCTGCAGGTGGCGGGGGGGGGGGGCAGCACGCAAGGTGATCAGGTGACCAGGTGACAAGGGCTTGTTATGTAACACATAGAAAAATATGTCAACTGACCCAACCATAGGGGTGGGTATGCAAAAGTTCGTCGTTCTGAGGTGATGAAGCTGGAAGCTAGCTTGCGAAGTACTTGCACATGGAGCACAGCAGCTGGGCAACTACCTGCTCGAGGCACTGCAACAGTTGCACAGCAGCCACGTCACCCACATCAAACAACTTAGCAGTGTGTACATCTAGGCACTGTGCAGTATCTAAGGGACTCACCGATCAGGAAGATGTTTGCGAGTGTGCCCAGGCAGGGCAGGATGGGGTTCAAAGGCACTGCAAACCCCTCAGGGTGGTACACACGCGGCAGCGTGTAGAACGACAGCGTGCCAATGACCCACAGCAGACCACCAGTAAGGATGTAGCCCCAGTGGGCCTGGTAGAAGTAGGGGAGGCCGATCAGGCAGGAGCCGATGACAACGAGTGCACTTGGGACGATCAGGCGCCACTTGCGGGTGCCGTTGCCGCTGACGTAACGTGCTCGCACTGCCACACTCAGGGTGACGATACCAAAGGCAAAAAGCGTCCTGCAAAGCGGCAGAAGACAAACAGCAGCAGCAGTGTGCGTTGGAAATCCTAGCAACGAAGTGCTTGCTTGCAATTCAATTATATTTTAACAGCAGAGTAGCGCGCCTGATAACAGAGTGCGGCCCCAGCTTCTGAGCTCACGCGCATACGAGCATCCTTGTCAGTGCAAACGTTTCAATGCACCATCTGAGCTGTACAGCAGTACTCGGGCCACTAGGCTAGCCGCAACAACCAAGGGCGCATGTTTGTATCATATGCACGGTGCATGCTGGTCACAAACAGGCCTCAAAAGTGTATCCGCTCACCCCATAGACACCAGGTCAGCCAGCACTTCAAGAGGCACAAAGAAGGCAAGCACAGCAATGATCACTCCGCAGAGTATGGTGGCCACAACGGGACTCTCAGTCCTGGGGTTGACACGCGCCTGCACACCGCGTTACACCAACATGTTGGTTTCAGAAGACAACGAAGAGTGCCTGCACGTCTGTAGCAAACCAGCACGTTTCGTGTTTACCAGGAGCTCAAGAGGCTGGGCAAGAGTACGCAAGTGCACCTTTTGGCTATTTCTGTATAGCATCAACAATGCCTGCTAGCGACATGAAACATTTGATGGCATGATAGCATCTACCACAGTACCTGCTCAGGAGTTAGTAGCTAGTAACATGTGCAGGCTCCTGGCTGCTGCCTCACCAGGAACTCAGGGATGAGGCGGCAGTGAGACACCGACAAACAGCCAGTTCCGATCACAAGCAGGCGTACCGCATGCAGGCATATCAAAAAGCAGCTCACCAGGAACTCAGGGATGAGCCTGCAGCGCGACAGCACCACCATCAGCCGGCTCATCGCATACAGCGCAGCAAACGCTGAGTTGAAGGTGCCTGCGCATGCGCCGATGCTGACGATGTAGCTGGCCCAGGGGTAGAAGCTGCCCAGGGCCACACTGAAGGGGGCGTTGGAGTCGATAAGATAGTAGGGCACCATGCCTGCAGGGAATGCGGCAGCAGTAGGGTGAGACAGCGTGCGTGTTTGGCAAATGTTGCAGAACAAACCAAACTCCTGAGGTGCAAAGCGCCAGCTGTGCTGCATATTGAGCAGGCGATACAGGAAACTGTTTTTTGAACACAATATGTTTACTTTGAGTTCCTCACTTTCAAGCAGCAGGCTATACCTCACAACCACCCACCGGTGATGACGGTGGACGCAGCTGCATACAGCATCGTGCACAGGCCCAGACAGAACGCTGTTGCCAGGGGCACATCACGCCTAGGGTTCCTGGCCTCTTCTGCTGCATTTGCGATCATGTCAAAGCCCACATACCTGCGAGCGGGGCAGCATACTATGTGTTAGTAAAAGCGCTCAGCAAGGCGCAATGCAGCGCACGTGGCAAGAAGGGATTGCTGCCCTCAGTGGTGAATCATAGCAGCCGCTACTGTGCCTGTGTGCAGGGGTGAGTGACACCATGAGCGCAGTTGTATGTGGCGATGCTCTTTATGAAGGATGCTGCAAGCTGTTTTGCTGTGGTAAAAGCACACACTAATACTCACGCAAAGAAGACGCTGGAAGCCGCTTTTATGACGTTGTTGAAGCCGAATGGGATGAATCCGTCTGGCTGCGTGTAGTTGGCAGGGTTCACCTTGGGGGCACCTAGAGAATTTCAAAGGCGGACAAAGCAGCAGCAGCCATTATTGTATGGTGTGTGTGTCAAGATAGACTTCAACCGTTTGAGGTTTGAGAAGGTGACGTGCGTGTGCACAGAATGTAGCACAAGCAGTCAGCAGTTGCATGCATGCCCCCATGTTCCTCCCACACCGTACTGTGTTGTGGCATGACACATACACTGCCGCCTGCTGATGTTGATTTGGTCAGCCTACCCAGGAAGATGCACAGCATGATGGCGATCAATGACACGAGCACAGTGAAGGCGTTGAACCAGAATGACTCCTTCACTCCAAGTACCAGGATGGTGGTCAGGATGACAACAGTAGCTAGCGCAATGGGGTCGATGACGATTGCTGCAGCGCTGTTGTCACACGTGTGAACGCAGAGCTGCAGGGACCCAGAGGGCTGGCCTGCAGTGCAGCAGCATCGACATCAACTCAACTACAGTGAGCAAGCTGCATGACGTATCAAAAAGAGCCAGCCGACGCAAACCTGATCACGGTGCAGCGGAGAGGCAACAACTCATCTGGTACAACTCAGCAAACAGCACCATCAAGCAGAGTATGAATTTCAACCCTTGGGGCACAGCTACATGGTTGAACACGCACCTATGAGTGTGGTGAAGTAGCTTGAGAAGCCCTTCACGACGGTGCTTGCTGCCAGCAGATACTCCAGCATAGTGTTGGCACCAACCATCCAGCCAATAAACTGCAGCAGACAGGGCATGTGGCACAGCGGCAACGTAGACAATTTGTCAGATGCAGGTAAACACAGCTCGAGGTTTGGTTGTATTGTACTGGTAGTCCACCGTTGTCGCAGCGCATAGCGTGCTGCATGAACTGTGGATCATCAATGGCCATCGTCCTGGGCAATGCAACCGCTGGCACTACACGCCTTTGTCGATGCAAAAACCTGCACCTTGTCCAATGTTTTAGCTGCTGGCGCGTATTTGTGTGCATCTCACCTTGCCGTACATCAGCGTCGCGTAGGCAAAGGCGCCTCCAGTGATGACCACCTCGCTCGCAAACCTGGACGCAGCGTAAACAAGCAGCACCCAAGTCTGGTTAGGCGATCACATATAGCTTGTATGACGTCGACTGGCACACCTGGATGCAGTGAAGCATGCAGCAGAACCAACAGACATGCAACGCACGCATGCACTACTGTCCAGTGAAAAAATTGGACCACAATGCGTGTTGGAGTTTGTGCATGGTGCAACGCTGCAGCTATGTGGAGCACGCGTGCAGCGCAGATGTGCAGCACGGCAGCACAACTGCAGCTGCAAAGCACCAATCAGCAGCTACATCACCAGCTCAACACATCCCTGGGGCTATGCAACATGGGTAACATGGGAAAACCTAATGCCTCTACAGACCAGCCAAACATCACATGCACTGTCGAGCAAAGCGCAGGCCAGCTCAATCAGCCCACTCACTCAGCGTAGCACAGCGCCGTCAGCGTTGCAATGACGCCGCTGATCAAGTAGGCGATCATGATGGCAGGCCTGCAGCGGTACAACCAGATCAAGACGCATGCAGAGCACAGGTTTCAGTCAACTGCAATTCAACGTTTGGCGGACAGGACATATGCAGCCAGGTTGTTCACATTGTTCACATTGCAAAACGGTAGACAGCATGACAGGCCGCATGGCAATGGCGCGATGCACAGCCATGTCACAGGCAGGTGCATGCATATCTGAGCAGTGGTGTGGTGCTCAGCAGCGCCTGCTCACCCAGCATTGAGCTTTGCCTGCACGCCTGTGACCACAAAGATGCCTCTGCCAACGATTGCAGGGATGCCGAATGCTGAGAGCTGGAACAGGCTCAGCACACGCCGCATCTCCTTGTCTTTGGTTTTGACCTCCAGGCCATCCTGCAGGGCAGCAGCAGCATATACCGGCAGGGCGTGTGTATGTGTCTGTGGCACAGTACAAGCAACGTACAGCATATATGCAACCGCGCGCGAGAATACCTTTTTTGTGAAGCTGTGAAGCGGGGGTAACGGGGCAGTTATCCTTGAGTTGTTGCCAGCACTAGCAGCGCGATGTAGATGCACTTTGCGTACTTGCATCGTTCTGCTGCTGCGCGCATTGCACATGCCCATGTGTTGGATTGTGGCGCACGCCGCGCCATCGCTGCTACTGTTGTTGACAACCTGGGTCACATCAGCTGTATCTGGCATGCTACGGCAATGCTATGGCTGCCAGCATGATTTGGCTGGTCACATGCATACATGTGCTGCAGCAGCAGCAACCCTAGGCAGCTGAGCTGGCAACAGCCTGGAGAGGTGTCGCCGGCCATGCAGCGCATGCCCATCATTGGCAGCTACTCACCTTAGCTTTCACATAGTACTGACTAAACGAGCCGTACTGGGTCGCCATGCTGCTGCGGTGCACAGTCTTGCCTGTCTGCGAAAGCAGTTGCAACAAATGAGATCAGAGCACAGCAAGAGCAGCGTCGTCTGATGCGACCCTCGATCAGTTTGAAAGCGTGCAATGCATCGTTTGAGCGCCTGACAAGCAGCGTTGGGTACCTGGACAACGCGACAAGCAGATATTCAGATATTTGCCGCGCGAGTTTGGTTAATCTCTTGCTAAGTGTCCTAAAACCGACAGCCAACGCTAACAGGAAGAATAGATGCGATAGCTAAGCACCCGATGCTCAGGTAGACATGTAATAACACACGAAGAGAAACTATTACTCATGCCAATCGAGGGCTTACATGCACAGCTAACGCCTGCAGCTGTCAGGAACAGGCACTGTATATGCCGTCAACTCATAACGTGTATTGTGGTCCTGCTTGCTGTGGCACGCTGAGACTGGTATCGGATCCGACCTCCGGAGCGTATCAAGCCATAGCAACCGAAGCTGCAGATCTTCCAATCACTGTGAACAAACAGGTATGTGGGAGCCATGGCATCATTGTTTCATAGTCATACTTCTCAAACGATTACATACGCGCTGAGGGGAGAGGACGGCCATATCATGTCTAGCTGCAGCTGCTGCAGCTGCTGCAGCAGCACACCAACACACCTGTGGACTGCACTTGCAACTTGCTGCAGTGCAGCACGGCCACAGTGCATGCCACCGTGTGTGAAACATACAAAGTTGTATGGCTGACAGCCTGTGGCATGGCAGCTCCTGCAGCCAGAGCTGCAGGAGCTGCAGCTCTGGCTGCCGCAGGGCCTGTAGTACAGGAGCTGAACATAGTGTACCATAGCATCAGCTAATGCCTTGACTGTACGCCCAGCAGCACAAGTGTGGTGATGGTCAATGACAGAACTAGCACTACAAATGAGTACCGTACATGATAGCAACTCACTGCCACGTGCATCACCACCGTAACATATCACGTAACATATCCGTAACATATCACGTGCATCACCACCGTAACATATATGGGACGCTGTGTCAACAACTGCTTGTGCTGACACCGTCCGCTTTCATTTCATGCTCGCTTGTGGTCAGGGTGTTGAGTCTTTGTCACATCTGATGTTTGATTGTCCCGCTACTTCTGCTCAGAGGGATACTATGCTTGATGAAATTCGGTCTGTTTTGCGTGATGTTGCTGGCGGCGCTGAAAAATTGCGCAATGTGTTGTCGTTGACTGATACATCCACTAAGTTGTTGCGTTTTGTTTCTGATGATATTTGGGGTAGTAGGGGGGTGTGCCGAGTGATATCTAGGAGCATTGCTGAGTATCTTGTCCAAGCTTGGGATAATAATAATCAATCCTTGTAAGCCATACCTTTCGGCATCGGCAACCGCGCCTCACCCACTGGGGAGGCGGAAAGCAGACTGATTATTCTCTCTTCCGCTCCTGAGGGGCGCGGGGCCGATGGCGTTGATGCTATGGCTTAATGGGTAACATGATGATGATGATGATTATTATTCTCTCTATTTTCGGTGTAAGGTAGACCACCCAGACCCTTACACCCCTTCCTAGGCAGCATGTGGGAATCACCCCATACGGTGGACTGCATACCTAGCAGGGCCGGTGTGTATATAGCCAGCAATC